>CM037852.1:242326561-242511531 GCA_021234595.1 Delia radicum
TTTCAAGTTTAGGGCGTGACCTGGAAAGAGAGGAACAATATGGTTACACGGGGCTTTAAGGAATTGGGATTCTATGTTTTTTTTACCTTATTTTTAAAGTTCCTTGGCGGCTGTCCCGACACATAGAACGTTTAAGGTGGTGGTGTTATCCGAAAAAGGGTTTTTTTTGTTTAACGGGCACGTACGTAAATTTATAAAACATTCGTTCTCCACACTTTATTTTTCTTTTTAAATGGCACATTCTGTTTTACTTGATTTTTTTTCTCTTCCTGTTTTTTTTTTGCGTTTGGCTGATAGTGCGCATGTCTTTTGAAAAAGGGGTTGCCATATTGGGGAATATTAATATTTTCCGGGCTTAAATAAGCAACATTGGAAAAGTGTTGCCAACCCTTTAATGCTGCCAGATGGTAAAATTTTAAGATTCATTAACCCTGTTAAGCCGAGTAGGGACAGGTATGACCCCAGGTTCGCAAATTTTACGATCACGTTTCCCTCCCCTCCTTTTCACAGGGTTGTAAGGCAGGATGGTTGGGTTTGTCATGTTCGGTTCTGAGGGGGTTAAGGTTGCATTCTAATGCAACTGTGTTAAAAGAAGGTAGTGAAAGGATTGCATTAGAATGCAACCTTAAAACTGCTAGAATGGGGTTTGACAGATAGCCTGAGGGGGCCGGAAGTGAAAGTGAAAGAAGAAGATATTCTTTCCTTTTTGGAAGTTGATCGAGTGCAGACAAGTGGTGGCAGCAAATTTGAAGGAGAAGAAGAACAACAACAACAACAACCGCAACAATTGCAGTTTTATAAAAGTTTTTTATTAAAAATATTGTTTTATTTATTTAAAAGAAAAAAAAAGGAAATAAAAACGAACTAAAAATATTAAATACAAAAGAAAAAAAGAAAATAAAAACGAACTAAAAATATTAAATACAAAGAAAAGAAAGCAGAATCCACCACCTCTGTCTGGACCCAACGCTGGAGGAGCAGCAGTAGCCACGCCAAGCCTGGGGTGCTAAGGTAGTAAATTAAGGTTTAAGGACACTTAGGAAAGTTTTACCCCGACGACTAAAGACTGACCGGACGGAATCTGAAAAAAGGAAAATAAAAATTTATATTAAAATATAAAAAAAAATAAAGAAATTTAAATTAAAATATAAAAAAAAAGGAATTAAGATTTATTTGCGAGGTAGGGTTAGCAGGGCGGAAAATTTATTTAAATAAAAAAGGACCCGGATATAGTAACGGGCTACAAGGATCATAGGGTTGAGCTCAGGCCTATAGGTTTCTGTTTCGTTGTTTAAGGGATGAATTGCCCAATTATAAGAGACACCGATGTTTCCCCTACCCTAAGTATTAAAAGCAAAATGTTGATAAATAAATATTTTAATTGAATTTTTAAATGGAAAAAATAAATACTGATGTACTTACCTTCGGACCATAGACGGACAGACAAAACCTTAAAGAGTACCAGTGAAAACGCCAATCCTCCCAATAAGTTCGTTATGCATAAGATGTGCTGCGTTTACTGAAATATTACCTGAGTGAAAAAAAAGTATTAAAAAGTTAAAATAATTTTTATTGTTATAAAAAAAAAAACATAATTCTTTTATTTTTAGTCCAAAATTATATCAAAAAAAATACGAGCTGAAATCAGAAATTTACCCCTGAGAATAAAGTTTTGTCATTTCAAGCATACCAAATGAACAGAAGATTGGTTGGATGAACTAAAACTTTTCGTGTCAAACTAGAATCATTAAATTTAGAATATATTTTGTCACTTTTTTACAAAAGGAAATAATGTTCAAAGTTAATATCATTGTAATTGTTGTTATTCATATGAAATTATAATAAACTGATTTCGATATTATAACGTTTTAAAGGAAAAAATGGAAATATTCCGTCTTGTAATTACTTGAAAAGTTATGATTTTAACAATCATGGAATAGATTATTAAAAGGTAAGTGAGTTAGGGAGACTGTAGTGGACGTTAGGGGCTTTCTAATAAGTTGGACCACAGATTGCCATGGAAGAGGGTGGGCAGGTCAGGCAGCAAATACCATCATAGCTGCCGGCCAAAGAAAACCATGCGAGAGAAACCGGAAAGAAAAAAAAAGGAACATACGTATTAGAAACAGGGAACATTGAGATTATTTTTGGTTGGCTTACCCCGGTATAGCTATTGATCGTTATTAATTTATATTTATTTTATTTTTTTTGCTTCAGTGACTTGTGGCTGTTTTATTGGTGAACCCCGCACTCTACCGACTCTGGTCTGGCATCACCACCTTTTTTCTGCATTGCCAATATAATATGCCACTGGGACGTAAAAGTCCCGAAAGCCATTGACATAATAACTTTTTAATAATAAATGCTTCAAAAGATACCTAAATACAGGGGCAAATTAAAACAGCAAATCTTCCGAGAAAGCGCTGCATTGGCAATGTAACACTTTCTCTAAAGTTCAAAGCATACTTTAAGGCATATGAATGTTATTGCTTATGAGATACCCTGTGCGTTAACATCTTATTTGCACTGTAACATCGTTTTTTCAGTAAGGTCGACTAAAAGTATGCTTTCTTCGTTAAATGTTTTAAATTGGAAAAATGAAAAAAGTTTTGGAACGTTTCAAAAAAAGATTTTTAACATGAAATATTTGAAAGGCGTTTCAGCATGATCTCATTTAAATCGAAAACGAATTAAATAATACGAATACACTTAAAAAATTAAGAATGTAGAAATGACTAAAAATTACAGTTTAAATTACTACGAATGTAGTCAAAAAGGCGATGACCGTATTTGTCATAAAAATTGCTAACCATGTAGTCATTTTTAATTATTGATAAAACAAATACAATTGTAGTAAAAACAACTATCAAAGCTGTCACAAACAACTAACTTTAATGTATGCAAAAACCATTAAAACGAGCAACAAAACAAAACAAAAAACAATGAACATACAATGACTGCATACAGTGGGGAGCACTCGTGGTTACATGTAAGTACATTTTTCATCTAAAGATTCAGACCGAAACATATTTGACACTAAAACTAAAGTATACTTCTTCTTATTTTTTCTTGAAATTATCGTCGGTTGAACTTGATAATAAATTCAAATTTTTTAAAATTTTACACTGCGAGATTTTAAAATTGCAGTTACAGCCTCAATTTCAATTAAAATATTTTTGTCAGGCAATAAGTTATGTTAAAAATGCAGAAGCTGAAAAAAAAGGTAAGAGTAGTTTGTTCAGCTGCCATTAGACGTAAAGGGTGTTTTTTATAGAGATATAGAACTTTGAAATGGAATAAACCACAGATGAATTTTATAAATTGACATGAAATTTACTTTATTCGAAAGATAACCTTCTAGCATTATAATTTAAATATGACTTCTGGCATATGACCGCCACGGCTGGCTCGGACGTAGTCTAATCTGGAGGTCCAATTTTCGATGACTTTTTCCAACATTTGTGGCCGTATATTGGCAATAGCGAGGCGAATGTTGTCCTATAAGTGGTCAATCGTTTCGGGCTTATCGGCGTAGACTAGCGACTTCACATATCCGCACAGATAATAGTCCAGCGGTGTTAAATCGCACGATCTTGGATGCCACTTCACGGGTCCCAAACGTGAAACTAAGCGGTTACCAAACGTTTCCTTCAATAATCAATTGTGGCACGAGCTATGTGACATGTTGCGCCGTCTTGTTGAAACCACAGCTCCTGCACATCATGGTTGTTCAATTGATGAACGAAAAAGTCAGTAATCATGGCTCTATAGCGGTCACCATTGACGGTAACGTTCTGACCAACATCGTTTTTAAAGAAATACGGACCAATGATTCCACCAGCCCATAAAGCACAGTCAGTTTTTCTGAATGTAACGGTTTCTCAACATACACTTGGGGATTATCATCACTCCAAATACGGCAGTTTTGGAGTGAAATTGGAAAGAGTAAATTTTGGAAAGCAGACCGTAAATTGAACGAACAGAATTTTCAAAATAAATTTGCACAATTTGAAAGCGTTGTACAGGCGTCAGAGTATTCATGTTGAAATGCCAAACCAAACTAAACATAAATCATTTGACAGTTGACAAAAAGGCCGCCAGTTAAAAAAGTATTGCCAACTTAAATTTCTATACCTGTATAAAAAACACCATTTATTATGAAAAATATATTTCCAGGAAGGTGAATAATCGGATCATTTTGCTCAAAACGAAACTTTTTCCGTTAATATAGCTCGCACGCCTGATGTCGGAGTGTGATTCAAAGACCAGATTTAAATTAGGCGTACCTTGTACCTTTAGAAAGTATACTCTTGTTCTAGTGTCAAATATTTTTCAGCCTGAATCTTTAGGTGTAGAAAGTAATTAAATGTACTCACGAGTGCTTCCCATTGTAAGTTGTAAAAACTACTGTTTTTAACAGTTATTTTTTCGATATTTTAAAAATAGTTTTTAATAAATTTTTTTTAAATTGTTTTATTTTGCTATTTCTAAGGCACCCGATGCACTTTATCCTATTCCATATCTACAACTTTGCTTCAGACACAAAAGAGATATTCCATGCGGTATACACACTCATAATAATCCATGCATAAAATTACGAAATTATTGTCAAAACTACAAAAAATTTTGTTTTCGTTTATTTTACAAAAAAATTGGTTATTTTGACATTTTTTTTCGTAATTTTACGCATGGACTATTATCAGTGCAGAGATATAACTGTGTTAAAATATAGAAAAAGTGCTAAAAATCCGTCTTGAGCCAAAAAATTCGTATGGCCATTAAATTATTACTGTAGCCAACATGACAAAACGAATGATACAGAAGTTCTTATTTTTGGGGCTACTTTCAAGTGCAATTCTCAGAATTGAGTCCCAAAATCATGTGTTGTACTGTGTAATATAAAAAAAGTATATATTTTTGGAATGATCTGGTAATTTTCTTTTAAATACCGTTTAAATATTCAAAATGGATTAAAAAATGACTGACAAGGGAAGTCTCCCGATGGGTTCTCTTTGATCTTAATGAAATTTGGATATGTGATAAAAAAAAGGGGGCCACGTAGTTTGTTAGCGGCCCAATCTCACGTTTAAGGGATAAAAGGTTGGGCCAAATTTAATACATTTTGTATGGAAACATGTCAGAAACTTATAAAATTCAGATTTTTTAAACGTAGCTTTAATATACTCGCATAACAACCCCAGGTTCTAATGTCAGCGCGGCCACGTTATTTAATTAATGAAAGCAAATATTTGTAATCATTTTTCTAATGAAAGTCTATTTGTAGACACATCACTTTATCCAACCCGATAACCATATTAGTAACCAGTTACTTTACACCCTACTAATGAGTGCACCCGTTACTTTTAAGCTTATCGCCTGTAAAATTAATCAGCGAAGTAAGGCATACTATAATGCATGAAGACCTCTGGCGATACATTACTTTGTGGTTTTGCTGAGAACTTTTTCTACAAATCATTTTTGGAAATATTTACTCTATCTTTAACTTGAACAATTGTACGTATCGTTTGCCCTCAAAGGATTAAATAAAATTGAAATTTTTGTATTTTGTTAAAGTTAATAATTTATTATGAGCGTTTTGTTGTTTTTCAAAATCTTACATTACTAAAATATTAAATACATTATGTTTTTTGTTTTTATTTGTTTAAATTACAAATTAAGTAAGTAACATAATAAAATATTCAATAAACATAATTAAAACCAATTAACAAAACATTCAAATTTTGTTTTTAATAAATAAATTCAATTGCAATAAAAACTTAATACTAAAGAAAATATAATACAAATTCAAGTATAAAATAAAATAAATTCAGTTTAGTTGGTCTTAACAACAAAAATTTAATATTTATTTAATTCTTTTTTGTAAATATTTAACTAATTGCGAAAATATAAATAAAAAAAATATTTGTGTATAAGGAAGGATTAGAAAGGAAAAATGCGTATTTAGATTAAAACTGTTTAACTTTGGTATATTTTTTTGTTGTTTTTGCGGGATTATTATTCGATTTTTTACACAATATTCTGTTAATAATGCTATTGCTAAATATTTCAATATTATTTTTTTTTTTTTTTTAATTTAATTTAAGGATAACAAGCTATTAAGGATGCAAGTCAAGTTATTTAAAATGTACGCAGGTGTTATCCCGTCTTTTTTGGCCCTGTTTTTGTATATTAACCACATACTACCTCCAGTATGTTTTATGGTGGATTTTTAAAGGATTTTAAGGGAATTTCAATATCGCGTAAAATAAACTTATTTTCAATTTTGTATTGAAAGTATTTTTGAAAAATTCTAATTAAATCATAAAACCAATTTTATTTACAAATTTATAATGTTTTCAGAATAATAACACTGCGCTACAAAGAGAATTCACTCGTGTAGGTTATAAGTGTATTTATGAGGGTATTTATAAAACCGGTTTGAGAAGTTTCAATATACCCTAAATTTTTTTAGTTAACGGTAAAAGAATATTTTTTGATACTGGCGCGTTTTAACATTTTTTACTCAGTCATTTTTTATCCGATTTTGAATTTTTAAACAGTATTTAAAACAAAATGACCTGGTCTTTCTATAACTTTTGCATTAAAAATACAAAAATTATTTTTTTCGGACTTTCTATATTTTCATATATATATAGTTCGAATATTGTTCCAACTCAAGTCCAAAAATCTAATATGATATTGTTATGTATATTAGATTTTATTTGTTGCTTTTCAAAAAGTTTGATAATTTTAATGATGGACAATACAATTGTTTCATTGGCATCACCCAAATCTACGGTTGTCTGCTATAGAAAAATATAATTTGCTTAACTCAAACCGAAACATTACATACAACAGACAAAATAAACTCTATGAGAATTTCAGTTTATACACTAAGGCAGACTAAAAGATTCTCATAGAGTTTATTTTGTCTGTTGTATGTAATGTCTCGTTTTAAGTTAAGCTAAGTAAGTTTTTCTATTGCAGACAACTGAAGATTTGGGTGATGCCAATGAAACTATTTATATAAATAATGTAAAGATAGTATATATTTTTGAACAGGTAATTTTCTTAAAAATTCAAAATCGCTTTGAAAATAATTAGAGCTACAAATGTTTAAATGCGCCAGTCAAAACAAAAATACTATTTTACCGTTATCTCGAAAATTTGAGGGTAAATTGAAACTTCTCCAACCGTGTTTGTATTACACCCAGCTAGTCTTACAACCTACACTATATCACTTGAAAACTGATTGCAATTATGTGTAGCACTGTGTAATTGGTATTTCAAACTAGTATATGGATGGGTGAACAATGTATTACTTCCCAAAGAAAAAAAAAATGTCAAATAGCTCACAATTCTTGAAACATCGAATTCTTAAAACTTTGCATCGATTCCTTTCCAGCAACATTTTTTAGAACTGGTTACCTCAGAATCTATTCCAGAACAGCTTCCTTTACCACCAACAGGTTCCTGAGATTCAAAATGTTAGGCTTCACTGTCCCAGAACTAGTTCTATAACTGTTTCTGGAACCGGTTCTAAAGCAACCTGTTCTTGTTTGGGAGGTAAAGAACCTGTTGCAAATAGGACAAACTCCATACAAAAAGAATCGGTTGTAGAACAGAAATTAGAACATTTTATAATACAGTATAAGTTGTTCTGCAACCTATTATTTGGAGTTAAAAAATAAATTTCTTTGAAAAATTGTACTAGCTGCTTATTCATTCATATTAACATGTGTTCGTTGTTATAAGAGTCACAAAAAATTTTCTTTAAATACTGAGATCAAAATAAGTATTATATGGTTTTTCACTTGTAAGTTTTCTATAATGTACAAATTTAAAATTTTAATACTCAAGTAAGCGTGCTTCAAGCACGTGTCAAAAATCGTGTACCAATAATCAGCTTAATCGGAAGTTTCTGTTTCCTTTAGGAGCCAGCTAAACAACAAAAGGTGTTAATTAATTTGTACAAATTTCTACGAAATTTTTAATCCGACTTTGAAAACAATTTCTATAAAGCCACAATTGTCTAAAAATATGATATTGGGGGTTATATATTAGCGCCAGGACAATAATTATATAGATGTGTGGCAAAAAACGAGGTGACATACTTTTAATTCTCACTCAAATAAGGCGTGGCATTGTCTATTATGAAAAAATATTTAGTGTACTCGGGTACAAAACGGCGCAACGAATTGATTTCTTGGTGATTTTTGGAAAAAAAAAAACAAAAAACCAGTTACAAAATATTACATTCCCAAATGCTTAATCCAAAACAGGTATTACAAATTTTTTAGGAGGTACAATTTCGGAAAAGTCTTTATTCGATCAATTAATTTTTTTTTTTTCAAAAACATGCAGTGAAATGAAAACTTTTTCTATTTCTAAATGTTTTCTTATATGTCAGCAAATCAACTTTATTACGCCGTTCTTACTTATATTTTTGAAAAAAGTGCTATAAAAAAGTCAAAAATAGTTTTTTTTTAAATCATTGTATGGCAACCCTGGAATTGCAAAGTTTAAGGGTTTTTTTTAATTTTCAGAAGTTATAGGCTCTTAAAAATTGACATGTCTTTAAAGACACGTTAATAAAAAATGGGTTAACCCATTCCTGTCTATTGGGTGCTTAAATACACGAAAAGGAGCCATTGAAAAAAATGTAGATAGAGTCATGTAAGAGATGCATCAATTTGATATTCATAGACAGGTAGAGACAGGATAAAACTAATTCAGGAAAATATTGGTGTAAAATTTCATACCCTTCGAAAGTCGAAGTTTGGTTCGAGAGTTTGCCAATTTACATAGTCGGAAAAAGAGCACGAAAATGTCTCTCAAAGAATTAGGGAAATGAAAAATAAGAAAACTTGCTTGTTGGCTAATACTATTACAAAAAAATATTTACTTGTTTAGGACCACTCACTTGGGCTACAGATATGATTTCGTGACGTAGGCACTAAAATGTGTATTTTACAGTTCTATTAAATACCATTGCTCGAAATATCGTTTATTTTCACGTAAAAATTAAAGTTTTATGAGGAAAATCATAAAAAAACAATTTTATTTAAAAAACACGGATGAATTAAATTATATGTAAGTGGTTAATTCATAAGTCCCAAGTATGTGAAATCCAAAAAAAAATATACCATACAATTTCTTAAACGTCAAATATTGAATGCGTAACGTTTCAGCGATATTGGACATTGTAATCGGAGGTCAGGCATTAACGGGTTAAAGTCTTATGACAGTCACAGCTAGTTAGAAATAGGCACGTTAATGTTAATAAATTTGAATCTCAAATTGTATACGATCAAAAATAATTTAGCTTTTACTCCGTTATTTAAAAACGTACACAGAAAAAACGAAAATCGAGTTTCAATTAATAAATTTGTTAGTTCAATTAAAAGTTTAGTTGAATTCGATAATAATAAGGGAATTGTAGTATAGTTTAAAATAATAATAACTATTTAATTGATTTAGTTTAAATTAAAATTCTAATTGACAAAAATAGTTCAAAATTAAAAATCTGTATTTGAAAAAATTTTAAAAATTAAAAAAAAAACTAAAAATCGGCAAAATTAAAAACATAGACAATAAAAACAAAAGTTTAAATTAAAAAAAGATTCCCAAAATTGGCAACAAATAGCTAAATCAGCTAAATAAAATTTAAAACTTCTATATCTCAAAAGATTTTTTAATTTTTGCTTTTAAAATTTAGGCGAATTTTAAAATTTTAGCGATTTTTTTAAATGTAGGCGTTTTTATTTCAGTTTTAAAGATTTTTTTTTTAAATTGTGGTGATTTTTTTTCAATTTGGGAGTTTTTTATTTCAATTTTAAAGACTTCTTTTTTTAAATTTTGGCGATTTTTTTTTTTTCAATTTGTCGTTTTTTTTTTTTTTTTTTTTTTTTTTAATTTTGACGGTATTTTCAAATGTCAGCGATTTTTTCAATTTAATTGATTTTTTAAATTTTGTTGATTCTTTTCATTTTTATCTACTTTTAAAATGTCTGCGATTTTTCTTTTAAATTTTCGCCCAGACTGAAAAAAATGCTAAAATTTAAAAAATTGTGTGAGATTTTATTCGTTTGGTTTAAGATCATGACAAATTTTTCTCTAATTATCAAAATTTAAAAAAATCTCCAAAAATTAAAAAAAATTTAAATATTAAAAATTGGAAAAGCCGATAAAATTAAAAAAAAAATTGCTAACATTGGAAACAAAATTTAAAAGTAAAAATAATAGTCAAAATTGGAAAACACCCCAAAATTTAAATAAATCTCCAAAATTGAAAAAAGTCGATAAAATTTTAAATATCACGGAAATAAAATTTAAAACTTCCATATGCCAAAAGAATTTTTAATATTTGCTTTTATTTTAGTGATGTTTTAAATTTTGGAAAAAAATTTAGCGATTGTTCTTGCTCACATCATGATTGTTTTTTAATTTTTTTTAAATGTAGGCGTTTTTTTATTTAAATTTTAGAGATGTTTTTTTCAATTTTGCCAATTTTTTGAAGTGTTGGTGATTTTTTTAAAATTTTGGTCTTTTTGTAATTTGTTGGCATTATGAGCATAAAACACGGAAATTTTGTTTCATTTTGTTTCAATTCATTGTTAATTAAACATTTAACAGATATTATTAAACTTTTAATTGAAAGTTAGTTTGAAATCAAACAATAGTTAAATTGAAATTTTATTTACAATAAATTTTTCTGCGTATTTCGATTTTTTTTTGTCTGTCTTAAATACTAAAGTAGAAATTCCCCTAAAATCGAAAATCAATTCACCCTTATAACTATTTTTTTTTCTCGAATTAGGCCTACAATTTTTTACTATGGTGTATATTTTGTTTTTTGTAATTCGAAAAGGGTGGGTATTTTAATAAATACTTTCATCATTTTATAATAAGGATAATTTTGATTTAATAAAACTTTTTGATGCTTTGAAAATATTGTAATTAACATTAATTGTTTGTTAATTTTTCTATTAAAAAAACAATAATAAATTGTATCGTTGTTTACCATGAAACTACTTTAATTGTTGTTTGACCTTTTTTTTTGGATTGTTGGTGCTTTTTTCAAAAATCTCTTTAAAACCCTTGTGCGTTTTTTTTTTTTTTTTGGATTGCTCTATTTTTGACAATTGTTCGTCCTCGAGTATATTCGAACAATTGTAAACGCCAAACGTTTGCTCAAAGAAAAGCTGTAAATTTGTAAATTCGTCTTTTCTTTGATGTGAATTTCAAACTCTAAACATCAATGACACTATCATTCTTTTTCATATCCATAATATGAGTTTGTTTGAGTTTCTCTTGCATTTGTGTAAGCATGTCCTGCATACGTCGTATTTCCTCATCTTTTTGTAGCAGCAAACGATCTGTTTCTGAAATGGCAGCTTCAAAGCCATTTGTTGAACTAATGGAATCACGTTTCAATTTTCCACGTTCCCTTAGAGCATGTTGCGATATCTGCGAAATACATTGAGCTCGAAAATTTTCATAGTGAACATCTTGTGTAGTATCTTTTAGATCTTGCATATGTGTTGAAATAAGGAATGTCCTTAGCTTGATGAAATCACTATGCTCCGGATCTTCTACATTAACTACGCCCCAAGGATACTGGCGTCCTCGAACTTTTTTGCCAGCGATATCTAAAATTGCATTACTGCCTACTACAGCAAATGGTATTGAGGCTTTTAATTCACGATCTTGTTGTTTGAAATCATCATCTTCATCCGAATCGCATTCGGGAAATTGATATAATTGTATATGATTATCTTCCAAATCCCTTAAGATGCGCTCTTTTAAATTGACGCACCTCGGTTTTAGTTAAACAATCAGATTTTCCAATAACTAACACAATATTGACTTTACGATGTAAACGTCTCAGCAAATCCAAGTCCATTTGACGCAAACTTTAAAAGTTAAGAAAATTAAATACATGGGGAATTTTTGGAATCGCCACAACTTACCTATGACCCCAAGGTGGTATAAAATATAAACAACAATGAACACGATTATCTTGTATATTACGCCTATTTAAACCGCTCTCATCCGTAAAATATTGACGAAACTGCAACAAAAAATGGAAATTATTGTGTTGATTTCGTTTAGATTATTAAACATGTTCGATTTATACCTGTTCATCTATATACGCTGTACATACTCTCCAGCTATCTTCACAATTTATGGAATCTCCAAATCCAGGCGTATCGACTACAGTCAATCTTAGACGCACACCTCTCTCTTCAATATCCATTGTCTTTTTTTCAATTCTTGTGGTTTTCTCAATCCTTTCCTCTACGGGTGGTATAATACGATTTTTATACAAGTCTCCCAGAAAAAGACTATTTATCAGGGTTGATTTTCCCAAACCCGATTCTCCAACTACCATAAGAGTAAATTCAAAACCACGTTTAACCGATTTTCTGTGAACTTGTTCGGGTAGTGTGGCAAAACCTATGTAATCGCGATCTTTATCGAATGATGGTGTTTTAGCTAAAATAAATTAAGAAATAAAGATAAATTATTATAAATATAATATCCGATTTTTAACACTATAGTAACACTGAAAAGAGTTGTTCCAAAAATTTTCGATACAGTCTTCGGATATTCGGATATATGCTGTATTAAGGTTTTCGAAATGCGGTGTAGTTCTAGTTTTATATATTTTTTGTTGTGCTTTTGAATATTTGTTAGAAAATCATATGCTCTCTTTAGAGAAAGTTTGCAAAAAATGTAAAAACGCGATTTTTTCGCTAATAGTTCAAAAAGTACATCCTTGATTTTTCTTAAACAATTTGTTATATTGTTTTGTACAACATATCCAAAATTCAGAGTGGGTTCTCCATGAGTTTAAAAAAGATGAGTTTAAAAAGATTCTCATAATGTTTTATTAAAAAAGTAAAATTTTCAATATTGTTCAATACACACAAATTTTAAATTGCACAAAACCCATTGACCCATAATTCAGAACTTCTCCAAGCCATCAATTTTTTGTGATATTGTAACATAAAAAAAGTCAAAAATACGATTTTCCGTCATATTCGCGACGTTATTACACCGCGAATATTTTCTCTTACTTGAAACTCGTTACGGCTGCTCAAACTACTACTCTTTATTTTTAAAATACTTTTTGAGTCGATCAGATCTGTTTTCAGATAAACATTAGTGGAAAATAAAGTAATTGAGTTTCATATAACAATGGAATGTTGTCCTGGTTATTGCTCGCAATGGATACAAAATTAAGATATAAGGTGAATTAAAAACGTTTTATAAACGAGGAGTAGCATATGCCGTAACGCGTTTTATATTATCAAACAAATTATTCGCGGTGTAGTAACGTCACGAATATCTCTGATAATTGTGTTTTTTTTTTCATTTGTGTAACAGTTGTTTAAAGCAGTTATTTTAGTATTTTTATGAACAACTACCAAAATAGTATTTTTGCTGTAAACAATTCATTTTTGTTAGTTATTTAAAAAATAATTTTTTTTTTCAAATTTTTAAAAATTCTTGTTTAGTTTTTATTTTTGTTATTTTTGATACGAGTATAATTTATAATTTGCAAATAAAAACTAGAAAATTTCATTGTCTACAAAAACGTAACTGGAGTAAAATTTGAAATTTTAGATGTTAAGCAAACTTTTGTTATTAAAATGCAATTTTTAAATACCGAAAAATTATATTTATTCAGTTGTTTCAATATGTTTGAGTTTTGAAAAACGTATATAGTATACGTCTAACGCAGCAGAGAGGTTATTTTATTTTTATTGTATTTATTCGTTGTTTTTTAACAGTTGAAAATAATAATTATATTTGTTGTCTTTTTAACGACATTCACCTTTGTTTAAACTCTCATTTTCAGCAGATTCTAAAGTTTGACACACTTAAAAATGTTTGACAGTAGAATCTACTGAAAATGAGAGTTAAAATAACTGTAAATTCAGTTAAAAAGGCAACAAAGGCAGTTACCGTTAACATAAATTTTGTTTTTTTTTTAACTGTTGAAAACAACTAACAAATGCAGTAAAGATAACTACCCACCAGAAATTGTTTCTCTTCCAATTTGACATTTTCATCGATGAATTTAACATTGGCTTGTCATAGGAGGGAATCATTTCAAATATAATTCTTTGGAAGTTTTTCTGCCCAAACAACTTCTTGGGAGGTATTTAGTCATGAAATATTCCTAGGAAGTTGTTTCGTAGCATTAACCTTCAAACTACTGAAACCTACCCGGGTGAGTTTTGTAGATTTTTAATCATTGATAACTTTACGGTTTTTGGTCAAAAGAAAAAATGCTTTCGACTCAGTGACTAAGTTTTTTATTTTTATTCAAAAACTGTTAAATTATTAAAAATTCGAAGTCTTCCTAATTTTTTTTTTTTACTTTTTAAATTTTTCTATGTCGTCTCCTGAAGCCCACCAACGTGATTTGTTTCAGAACATTGTTTTTTTTTTATCACTATTTAGTATAAGAATCGCCTTTATTTAGTATTTCTGTGCTATGCATAATTATTTTTTAAAAATGTTGCTTTTATTTATTTATTATTCAAAAAAAAAATAACATTTTGACAAATTTATCTAAAATAGTAGCGCGAAGTAGATTGGCCCACATAACAAAGTTCGCACTATGTTTAAAAAAAAATCACAAAAATTTAAATAAAAAATCGATTAATTAAAAACTACGCTAGTATTTAAAAAAATTCTCTAAAATTTGATAAAAAATTTAAAAAAAAATCGCTGAAATTAAAAAAATATATATATAATATTTAAAAAAATCGCCAAAGTTTAAATAAGCGCTAACATTGAAACAAATTCCCAAAAATTTAAAAAATAAAATAATAAATAACATGAAATTTTTGAAAAACTGCATTAATTTAATGAAAACTTTCAATGGACAAGATCCAGTGACATTTCATAGATCTAATGCAAAAATGCATTGATATCATGCAGAGAATTCTCTCAGTGTAACGATTCTTTGTAGTTTTGAAAATTGTTTTCCAATTATGGCATTTTTTTAATTTTGGAAAATTTTTTTAATTTCGGCAATTTTTTCCAATTTGAGCGATTTTTTTTTTTTTAATTTAAGCGATTTTTTACTCAATTTTTGAAGATATTTTTAAAATTTTAAATTAGTTTTTAATATAATCTAATAAAAATTTGTTTTAAATTAAAAACATTATTCAATTAATTGTGAAAGGCGTGGTAGAGAATTCTCTCGACCTGACGATAGATCAGTGCGCTAAAGCGCTCTGTCTAACGTGTAGTGCGAGTGCATGTGTCATTAGAAATCAGTTTATCTATATTACGGTCAGTGATTGCACAGAAAATTTCATATAGACGCAATCGAACAAATAAAAACATAGCAAATATTACATTATTCCAGGGACCGTAATCATTATGAGTTTTATAATAAAAATTATTATTTATGTCTCCATAGACTGAAATTG
Source organism: Delia radicum (assembly GCA_021234595.1). NCBI lineage: Eukaryota > Metazoa > Arthropoda > Insecta > Diptera > Anthomyiidae > Delia > Delia radicum. The sequence goes on from CM037852.1 coordinate 242,342,017, forward strand.
AAATTAAAAATTACACAATAATGATTATATTATGAGTTTTAAGGATTTTCTTCAATGGTAATGATTATTTTTGAGTAATATTAATAAAAATCAACCATAATTATTATTTTTGAGCAAAAAAAATACAACTCAAAAATAATCATTATATATGATTTTTATTTTTTTCGCTCAAAATAAAACTCATTTTCATCGAATTTTTAAGGTGCATTTAACAAAAATCCTCGAACTTTTGGAGTGTGTTCAACATATGATATGTTGAATTCCAACGAGTTGCAACGTCAAGCAATGGTTGCGATAATTTATTATTATTATTAATATTTATTGTTGTTATTATTAATTTTAATAGTTTCAATATTGTGCTCACTTTGGAATATTCCTTATAACTGACCGAGTTAGTAATAGTATTTTAATCGTAACCAATTTAAACAACAATCTATAAAAAGACGAAATATTCGTAAAATTAAAAATGATATGGAAAAAATTTAGTATTAGTTTGCTTTCAATTTGAATTATAACAGCTTGCAGTCTTCGTGACATTGATTTTTTATTTTTTTTTAAATTGGGTATAGATTTACATACCAGCTTTACTATTCTTAATGCCCAGTATACATGCATATTAGGGCTATAACCAAATTTGGCATAGTACCACGAGTTGGGCAATGAAAGTGAATTTTATTTTGAGCGAAAAAAAATAAAAATCATAAATAATGATTATTTTTGAGTTTTATGTTTTTTGCTCAAAAATAATGATTATGGCTGATTTTTTTTATTATTACTCAAAAATAATCATTACCATTGAAGAAAACTTTAAAAATCAGAAATTTAAAAATCATGACGTATATGCAAAGATTGTCAAAAAATAATAATAATGGTGCAATAATTTTTTTTTATGTCTGTTCTAAGTGATTGATTTTTTGATTTAAAAAAACGAACAATAATCATTATTTACGGTCCCTGCATTATTCAAAAAAAAAAAAAAAACAGGGTCACTGACGAAGGTTCAATACCAAAAACAACGCAGTCTGGTTCAGAAAATTGAAAATTTACAATGTAGTTATGATTTTTAGAAAATACACTTATTCTTCTATACCACGCCTTTCACAATTAAAATTAAATAAAATTGCATATTAATTATAGTATTAATTGCAATAGGCTGAAAAAGACGTTAAAATTCAAACTCATTCAATTAAATTTTGAAAAGATATAATTATAAAATTAATTGAAATACAATAAATTAAATAGTTACAAATTATTGTTATTTAGATTGATACTATAATTTTCTTCCAAAATTAGCAAAAAAAAAAAATTTGCTAAATATTAGTAGACCAAAAAAAAATCCAAAAAAGTTTGAAACTTTTTAATTTCTTAGTTTTTTTTTTTGTGAACAAATTTACCTGTCAGAAATCAGTAATCTACAATGTTTTACAAATATTTCTGTTGATTTTAGATAAATTTACTGTTAGTACTAGGATTTAAATTTTGGGTTAATATAGTAAGTTTTTTGTTGATATAACAGGTTTACAGGTATTTAGCAAAAGCTTATTGTTATACTACGTTTCCCTGACGTGTTTTGAAATAAAACATGTTTTGTGCATGTTTTCCCATACATTTTTTCACCAAAACACATGTTTTGCTCAAAACATGCAAATCTTAACATAGTATTAAAATAAAATTTTATAAATTTAACAGTTTTATTTTTGCTAATTCTTATTTTACTTAATATTTAGCAAAACAAAAAAATCTGCTAATTTTAAAACAAATTTGTTAACGTGTACAAAATAAAGTATTGCTCAAAATGTTGCAATTAAAGATTTGTTTGGAATACAATTTGTTTTCAATTAAAAGTTTAATTAATTCAATTAATTTTTTTAATAAATAATTAAATAATTAAATAAATATTTTATTGAAACTATTAAAAATATTATTAAAAATTTGCCATATCTCAATTAAATTTACAAATAGTTTTATTGAAACTCGATTCATTTTGTTTCTATTTTTTCACTAAACTGATGAAGATTTCTTCACAATGTAAATGACAAATTTCATTGACTTTATGAAAAAGCGCAATAGATTTAATGAAATAATTTTTAATGACACTTTTTAATAAAGAAAATGAAATTTTTCATTAAATTTTATGAAAAACTTCATTAATTTAATGAAAAGTTTCAATGGACGAATTCCAGTGACACTTCATAGATATAATTCAGTAATTCATTGCTATCATGAAGAGAATTCTATCAGTGTAGTTGTTTTAAGTGTACTTTTTAGTCTTTTCTGCCCACATAATTCCCTGTGTGTACCCTTTGTCGGAACACACTTATAAACATATATATATCTAAAAGCTATACAAATTCCTTTAAAATGCATTGTAAAACTGGGCCTTAAAGTACTAATTTCCAATTCAATATGAATGAAAACAAAAGTTTCTCATGTAGAAAATCTTCATAAAAGAGTGTCCCAATTGCAATTATCACAAGTCTTTAAAAATGTTCAAGCACCAGATGCATTTTAGGCATCAGATGCGTTATAAGCATTAAATGCATGAAATGCATAATGAAGTAAACCATCATAAAAAGAACTTGATTGGGTATGATGGCGCGTGCAGTTAAATGACACACCCCATGGTTTTTTTCTTCTAGGAAAACAAGAGGCTTCAACAATACCGAGACACACTCTTATCATTCAAAAGGACTTTACATGCCAGAATAACAACACACATAATTATGACATGAAGATACATTTTTTTTTTGTTGTAAGGTGACATCAACACGGAAGTCCTTTACAAATTGTTCACACTCCTTATACACATTCAATTTTTTTTCTTCTTTTTTGGCCTATAAATTTTTCAGAAAAAAAAATATGTATCAACTTACACATTTTAAGATATTTTTTTTTTTTTAGATTATTGTCCTTAGCGGAATAGAAAAGTGGGTGTTAGTTATTCTTAAATTTGAAAACACTTTTTTTAACTTTAAAATACGATTTTGGTTTTTTGCTTAAAAATTCTAATTAAAATCAATATAATCTTCTTAAATTATCCCCGAGAGCCATTTATGAACACTTGTAAAGTTTTTCTTTATACTCGTATCATTTTTTTCATGTTTTAATTTTTAATGTTTTCACTTTGCTTTCCAGTACACAACTATTTTGTATCTGTTTGTACTTTTTTCCATCAACTTGAACTGTTTCAGGATAATGATAGTTTCTATTGAAGATGTTATTGTTAGAAGTTTTCAATAATTTATATATGTAAGAATGTTTTAATTTTGGTTTATATAATTATTTCGTATTAAGTTTAAGTGGCCAATAATGACTTGTAATTTGTAAAGATTTGAGTGGCAATTGGCAAAAATACGCAATGATATTTTGTATCGGAAAATATTTGTTGATAATATTTTATACAATTCGTGTGTTATCATTCCAATACGAAAATATGCGCATGTCCTTTGAAAAAAAATTAGACTATAAAATTCTCTTAAAAAATATACCGTAGAATATAATTGCAACAAAAATTTTTATTATTTTTTTGTAATAACGTATGATAGCATATTAATATTATAATAAGAGATTAATCACAAAAAATTTGATTTTTTTAATTATACCGCGAGTAAAAACTTTTACATATAATCATGCATTATTTTATATAAATATACATGTTATTGCATGCTATTATATGTGAATACATATGTTTATGTATTTTTATATATACAAATGTTTTCTTCTAATTTTGCCACATATAATAACATATTAAATAGACCAATTTATTATCTTACACTCAAAAACAGAAGTCCGTAAAGTTAGCAAAATTTTTACTGGGAAGATCTTTGCAAAAAATGCTAATATCTGCAAAAGTGTTTTGCTGAACATTTTTTACCAAACAATTAGTAAATTCAGTAAAAGTTTTTGCTGACACTTATTTCAATGCATCTAGTTTTAATCACAATAAAACTCGACCTGACGATAGATCAGTGAGCTAAGCGCTCTGTCTAATGTGTAGTGCGAGTGCATGTGGCATTAGAAATCAGTTTATCTATATTACGGTCAGTGATTGCACAGAAAATTTCATATAGACGCAATCGAACAAATAAAAACATAACAAATATTACATTATTCAAAAAAAAAAAAAACAGTGTCACTGACGAAGGTTCAACACCAGAAACTGCGCAGTCTGATAAAGAAAATTGAAAATTTACAATGTAGTTATGATTTTTAGAAAATACACTCATTCTTCTTTTGCATATTAATTATAGTATTAATTGCAATTGTCTGAAAAAGACGTTAAAATTCAAACTCAAACTAAAATTGAATTGTTGTTTGGTGGAACTTAGTAGATTGAAAAAAACTGAAAAACTTAGTATACAATTTTTACTTTAGTTAATTTATTTTGCTGAAATCTATTTTTTTGTGATGAATTGTATATAAGAAGGCTTTTCGAAGTTATGAAAAATTTGTTTGCAACATACAATTTAAAATTTTTCCAATTTTTTGATGCTTTTTCGATTTTAGTATTAAGCTTATTAAAATCTTTAATTTGATGTACGTTTTGGTTGAATTGATGCAGCGCTTTAGTTGTCTCAAAGCGAAATGTGCTTGGAAGAACTGCCGCTGTAGGCGCTATGAATGGAAACAATAAAACTTTTTTGCACTTCAACAATTTAGACCTTCGTAAGGATTATTCATTCTAGATACCTAACTATGTTCGCAAGCCATATTTTTTTATAAAAAAAAATGCGAAACAAAATAATTAAATTTCGCAATTTTTTTTTTAATGCATTAGTGTCTAAGTGGGTTTTTTCTCTATATATTGTGAAAGTAGTAATTATCAATTTCTATTTGCGATTCGATAATATGATCTTAAACCGAACAAAATTAACATTCGTTTAACAATATTTAGATTAACTACACTTAAAATAAATAAGTTGGTTGAAAAGTTAGTAAAACATTTTGTGAATCAGTATACTATTTTTCAGCAAATTTTTTGTTGAAATTGTGTTTTAAGCTAAAATTTTAGTTATACTTATAAGTATAATTATACAGCACATAACTGTTTTGAACTCATTTTTTACTAATATTTTACAAATTATTTACTAACTTATTTTGCTAAAAAAAAATAGCTGATAAGCACATTAATCACGACAATCAGATTGAAAGCTATACGCACAATGAAGTAGATGTCAAGTACATGTAGTAGAGACGAGGAAAATGATACTAAAAAGTACAACTCTTGTAAGAGATATTACAAAAAAAATCAATCATGGAAGATTTTTGTATCTGATTTTCACAAGTAAAACAAAAATACGCCTAAAATGTGTATACATACATTGTAGATAAAAAAAACTTAAATTTTGTGTTGTCACCGGCTTGACAAGTAATTGTCTATTAATTTAATTAAATACAAAATAAAATGTTTAATTTTAATAAAGATTTAATGTGTATTTGTAAACTAAATGTTTATAGTGATTATTAATTGCAAACGAATACACCTTCACGTAGGCAGACTAAGCGAACGACAAGGACAAGGGTTGTATATGGCATATTTTTTCATTTAGGCAACAATTGATGTAAGTAGTTGAAAGATACTTTTGTGTATTTTATATATAATTATTTCTATATATTTTCAGATATTAAATTAATTCATGTCGTCAATGTGGGAATATGAACATATTTATATTTTGTAACGTATTGTAAAGTATTTTTTAAAGAATCAAAGTAAAATAAAGATTTTCAGCAAACAAATTAACTAAAGTATTATTTTTCTACAAATTGTTTGAGTTTTTTTTTCAGTCTACTGATTTCCAGCAAACATTTTATTAAGTTTTAGCAAGGATTTTTTAATTTTTTATCAAATAGTGTTAGCTAAACTTTTGCTGAGTCTACTGAGTTGCTAAAAATCAGCTCGCTCCCCATTGAACAAGAGTTTTTTGTACTAATTTTAGATACAAAATGTTTTAGTAATTTTTTTTCCCTATTCTCTATTTGCAAATTACAAAAATGCTTAATAATTTTCGTTGCTGTTTTACCTCAAGTTTAACATTTTTGTAATCAAAAATATAAAGAAAAAAAAAACACTAATTCTTAGTAAACAAATTCCTTGATTTTAGCAAATTGTTTTCTATTTAGAGTTAACTAAAATTTTACTAAATATAAATACAGTTTACGAATTCTTTCAACAACTTTCATTTTACTAATAAATGCAGACACGTTTTGCTAAAATTAGCTAAACGGTCTGCTAGCCTAAAAATAGAAAAAAATTTCTGTAGCTTTTACAGTTTTTCTATTTAATTGTACCATGAACGAAAACGTGCATTCTTTACGGTATGAACAAAATATTCTCTCTTATATTATAAAACTTTACAGCGCCCTTATTTGTTTTACAAACTCTTTTAAAACACCCTTAAATGTCACATCCCTATTAAAATGTCAAAGAAAAACAAAGTCTATCGTTAACCTGAGTTCACTTTTTTTCTTTTGTTCGTACACATACAAAACGAACTATATCCTGACGATAACAAATGAAGAAGTATTTGTCAACCAAAGGAAATCGACAAACAGGAAGTAAAAATATCGATAAATGCTATAATCGAAAAGTCAAATAATAATAGGACTTTTCCACGTCGATTACCAGGAACAAAAATACAAACGCTTTTTCAAAGCTTTGCGTGGAAATCTTTAAACATAAAAATTAACAAAATTTTAATATCAAATATTTTCAACATCAAATGATGTCTTTATTGATTTTTTTCATACACAATAAATTTATAATAAAACTGAATGAATTGAATTGCAACATAAAAGAACGCACGAATGTAAACATAGACATACTGGCAGCAATGATTTTTTTTTTAATATTTTTACCCCAACGAATAAAGGAAATATCGGAGTAGAGTCACTTGCGTATAAGATGCAACAATGACGTCGAACATATAGCATGAGGATAAAAAAAAACAAAACACATACTGCCGACCGACCGCACAAGTACTAATATTGCATTATTCATATGCGTGGGTGTCATTAAAGCGCTTTGTATATAAAAAATATTTGATGGAAACAACTTGCTACAATAATGTTGTATGTACATTCATTTGTACACTAAGTGCACAAGCTGCATTAACTCTAACAACATACAAGAGAAGCAGAACTTTAAAGGATGCTATTCATACGATCTTAAAATTCACATTTAAGTCAAAGAACTTTTCTTAAAGCGCATTTTCTTACACATTTTAGAAATTTCACAAAGGTGGCAACTCTACACTAAAATCAAAAAGTTCTTAGAAAAATTAGTAAATCATTTTATATCCCAATTTACAGCTTTTTTTTAAATAATTTTTAGTACAAAATCCTGATGAAAGATGTTTCCCATTCTTTATTTACAAATTACAAAAATTTTTATGCTGATTTTAGCAACATCCCAGCAGAAATTCAGAAGCGGTAAAATTGATAAAATGTTCTGTTTTGCTTGTTTTCTGCTTCTTCTACAGCTTCCTATTAATAGCTTTCAGTAGAGCGTCTAAAGAGCAATAACGGGTTGTTTACCACACTTTATCGCTTCGGAAAAGCACGAAAGAATAATGATGATAACAAAATATAGTTGCTAAAGTCAGTGAATTCATGTCTATATTTAGAGCTGTAAAAAAAGCGCATTATGGATATCGAAACAAGTGCTTTCACGCGAGCTATCTCAAACAAAACTCATGTCTTATATCACTAATATTGCAAGCGTTGTTCACTTTCCCTGCCGAAACTACTTACAAGCAACAGTGTTTTTGCTGGGATTTTTTACTAATTTTTTTTTTAATTTGAGTTTACCAAGTTAGCAAAATTTGTACTAATTTTCTTTTTTCATAGTTGAGAGAAAGGTTTTTTTCCAGTTAAACATTTTTATAATCTTTTAGCAAATCGATTTCCTGTAAGAATGTACTAAAACTTACTAATTTTCGCTACTAACTTCAGTTTACTAATAACACTGTGATACACATCAAAATCATTTTGCAAGTGACCTAGTTCATAGGTTGTAAGTCAAGCTGAATATAATACAAAACATTTTTAACTCAGAAATTTTTTAACCGATTTTGAATTTTTAAACGATATTTAAAGGAAAAGCACATGGTTTTTCCAAATATATATAAAGGGTCCGCCAAATAACTTTTTTTTTTTTGAAAATGCTATAAAAACAAACTACTGAATATTTTCTCAAATTTCTTTTTTTATTTGGAAGTACAATCCTTCCGGTTAATAATGGAAAATAATTTCATTCAAATGGCTGCCTCGGCTGGCCATGCAGTAGCCTACACGATCGGTCCAATTTTTAAGCACATTATCGATTGTGTGCAGCTGTATTTCTGTAAGTCGATCGCAGGCCCACTTAGCGAAGCGAAAACGCATTGGATGGTCAGTTGGCTTCAACTCCTGAACCAATTGGACTTTGTATGGCGTCATACCAAGGTCTTTATGCAAAATTCGTCTCAATGATGTCTACAAAATGTTCAATTGTTGAGAACGACGGTGAATTGATGTTGATGGCGCTTCACGCACACTTTCTGCCACAGCAGCAATATTCTCGGGTGTACGCACTGTTTTTGGCTTTTCACGCTTTGGTTTATCGACGTGGATGCCAGTTTCTTTCACTTTTTTCACAAGATAACGAACATACGGAGCTGACGGTGCTTCTCTTCTTCCAAAATCCGTACGCAATTTTCGCACACATTCTGCAACACTACCATGATTTTCAAAGTAATGTCGCAATATTTCTCAGCGTTGTTCAAGCGTATACACAACCATATTCGTTCAGCGGAAGGATAAAACTAATTATCTGTCAAATCAGACATGAGCTAAGTGTTACCATTCACGAAATAAGCACTAGTTGAAAAAAAAACGTTAGATGGCGGACCCTTTATATTATTAACATAAATATGTAGAGATTTTCTTAGAAACAATTACCATTTTTAATTATTTTTTAACTTTTTCAACTTCTACGAGGGTTTTTATTTTTAATCTTCAACAATATTCTAAAGGTTAGTGTTTTCTTGAGTAAAATTAGCCATCATTTGTTAAAATTGGTTGAAAATTGACAAAGTTATGATACTTTTGCATATATATACATTAGTCCATTAGTGCAAAGGTGGAAGAAAAGAAAAAGTACCGTAACTTTGTCAATTTTCAACCCATTTTTACAAATTAATTCTCATTTTACTCAGGAAATGAATGTTGTTGTTGTAAAAGAAGAATCGAAAAGTCCTAGTAAAAGTTGAAAAAGTTAAAAAAATCTGAAAATAGAAAAAGTAGCGTAAATTTCTCAATTGATTTTAGCAAATGAAGGAAATGTTGCAAACTAAATATTCATAGAGATTAATAATGCGGTGTTGTCAAATAGCAAACACACATCTTAGGTAATTTTTTATATTTCCTTTTTCTTATTGCAAAACAAGGGTTGTGTATATCATATTTCGTTATTTTTTTGTTTCGTTTCTAGAATTATCTACGGCATTTGCCTTGTTTTAAAAGATGCCATCATTTAGACAACCATTGATGTAAGTAGTTGAAAGATAATTTAGTTTATGTTATATTTATATAATTATTTCTATATATTTTCAGATATTACATTAATTCATGTTACCAATGCTGGAGTAAGAAAATTTTTATATTTTGTAACGTATTGTAAATTATTTTTAAAAGAATCTCAAACAAATATTTCGGATTTTTCGCAAATAAATTAACTAAAGCATACTCGGATTTATTGCGGCTTTTGAAATGCCTATCATTTCAGACAGCTCACGCACCTTCAGCCGACGATTATCCAATACCATTTTGTGAATTTTCTTAACCGTGTCTGGCGGGATACCTCAATTGGTCGACAACTACGGTGTTCGTCTTGGCAGCTCGAACGGGCTCGTTTAAACTCTGCCACCCAATATTTTATAGTCGAAAACGAAGGAGCAGACTCCCCCAGAGTACACTCTAGTTCGTCTTTAATATTTGTTGGACTGAGACCTTTCAAATGAAAGTATTGATTTACATAACAGTGTCAAATTTTTTCATGTTTAAAAATTCACTTAGATCGTTTATTTTTGATGGCTCCAAAAAAGTTAATACTAAACAATGTGGCACCTTGAAACTTAAAACATATGTTTTATAAGGTTGTTACTTTTCACCAAAGTAATTTTTTTCAAACTACTGCCGCCATCTATATGTCAGGTCGGCTAATTTTGGTACCGCCATCTTTTTTTTTGGACGATTTATACCGTTATTAAACAATTCATTTTGAAACATTTTATTAACCAAAGGTTATTATAGATTTTTCAGTTACAAATCCTAAGTTCTTTGTTCATTGTTAAGAATTTATTCTTTTGAGTTTCTGACATGTTTAAATTTAATCTCGTTGGGTTATTAAGTGAATGCGACACATTTGCTCGATATTAAATTTGATGTGATTTTATTAGCCTAGAACAGATTAACCCACATTATCACACAACAAACAAAAAAATATGAAACATGTGTACGTACAATTTCATATTTTACATTGTGTAAATTCATAAATACATCACTAGAGAGAGAGAGAGAGAGAGAGAAGGCAAATGAAGAGCGTGTCATATTTTTATTAATACTAAGTTTTGAGGCATCACACTTTCGATAACAAACTGTTGATTTTCATGTTTTTTTTTTCATTCCGAAATTTATTTGACAACTTCTTAAGATTGAATAAATTTATTATGAAATGATCATGATGATAATGATAAAGCTCAGGTAAAGATGTAAATATGTATGAAGCGAAATAATATTTGAAAAATTTCCTATTAATTTTCTGTTTTAAAGTGGGTGTGGATAGAAACTTTTACTTAATTGATCTTTTTTGTAATTTTAAACTATTTCATTGATTTATTCCCCAAAGAAAACTGATAGTATGTATAGAAAGACACCCACTAAAGAGTTTCTATAGAAAATATCTGTGTATAAGTGTTGAGTGCTTTTTCTATTGAAAAAGTGTTACATATGTATTGTTTTGTTGTTAGAAACAGTAAAACCCGGTTAAGACAAACTCCGAGGGACCAGAAAAATTATGTTCGTATTAACCGGGGTAAAATTTCTTTAATTTTTTTTTTATTATTCACAATATATAAAAAATTGTTGTGAACTTTTCCAGGAATTATGAAATTCTTTAATTTTATTTCATAAATTGATAACCAGTCAGAAAAATTCAATCGACATAGTATTGGCAAAGCACCTGCGAATGTCGGTTATGCGTTGGCAGAACATGGGATTAACAATCTTGACAGTACTGTCCTGCTACCCGATTGATAACAGTGGTCAACCGTTGGTTTGAGTTGTTAAAAAACAACATTGCCAACGAAATTTGCGGGTGGTACTGGCAAAACACATGCTTTTCAAACAAAATAGTGTTTTCCTCGTGCAATATTATTTGTACCTTTGGTAATTTTCAACTCGGTGGGGTTTACAAAAATAGCAGGGGTTTGCCAGTACTATATTTTGTAAAGTTGGCAATTTCTACATGTGTAGTATGCAACACATTTGAAAAAATATCTGTTTGGTTTAACTTTCCCACTCCTGAAACCCACCCAATCACTGATAACTTTACGGTTTTTGGTAAAAACAAAAAATTCTTTCGACTCAGTGACTAAATTTTTTTTATTTTTGATCAGAAACTGTTAAATAAACTGTTTCGTTTTCGACTATAAACTTAACTGTTAAAATAATTTTTTTATTTTTGATCAGAAACTGTTAAATTATAAATTTTTTTGTTTCGTTTCTCGAAACCTTGACTTGTTTCAGAATATAGTTTTTTTTTATTACTATTTAATACAAGAATTGCCTTTATATAGTACAGAAAGCATAATAATTTTTTAAAAATGTTTATTTTATTAATTTATTATTCAGAATACAATAACATTTTGAAAAGTTTATCTAAAATTGTATCGCGAAGTAGATTGGCCCATATAACAATGTTAGCACTTTGTTTGAACATGAAATGATTGATTTCTCTAATACATATGCACATTTCTGCTTACGCCTCATTTTTATGTATTGTTAACCCATTAATGACTGACCCCCAATTCCATTGTCCAATATCGATGAAATTTCACTGATTCAATATTTAATATCTTAGAAGTTATTTGGTATAGACCCCAAAACACCCTTCTGATCCCACCAAATACAGAGCATTGCCTTGGCACCATGGATATTCGGCTTCGGCGTTGATTTGGCTGGTTGGCTTTACATATGACTTTTTGCACTTGGGGTTATCGTAATGTATCCATTTTTCATCACCAGTAACAATACGATGCAAAAAATACTTCTTTTTGTAGCGTTCAAGCAGCATTTCCGAAATGCAAAATCGTCTTTCAACGGGACCCAATTTCCTTGCTTTTGAATGAGTCCCAATGCTTTTAAACGTAGTGAAATGGCTTGTGTGACTCCCAATGATAATACAAGTTCTTCTTGCGTTTGACAACAATCTTCGTGGAGTAATGCTTCCAATGTCGAAATCACCACTTTTGAATCGCGCAAACCATCGTACACAAGTTTTTTGAGTTGGTGCATGTTGACCGTAAGCTTCCACCAACAATCGATAACTTTCAGCAGCCGTTTTCTTCAAATGAAAGAATGTTATTAGACTTCCCCGCAAAACATCTTTTTTAGGCACAAAATTCGTCATTATTATAGCGATTGAAAAAATGTGTGTTTACACTTTGGCGTCTATCGAATACTGAATTATATAGTTTTTAACATTGAAATTGTTACCAAAACTTCGGGACTTTGAAATTGGTTTGTAATAAGCGAATTCACCTTAAGCGAGTATTACTGTATGTACTAAGTATTTGTTACAGTGACAAAGCATCGTGTGGCAGCCCATCAAGGTGAGTAGAATATTTGTATTGTGTTTGGTACCGCGAACATGTTGATACCTTGGTTAAAAGTATATCCCCTTTATCGCTCAATGCACTTAAGATGACGTATTGTATAATAATATCAAGTGGTATGCATGTCAGATACACATTTATACTTATTGTATTGTTTTTGAATTCTTGAGATATTTCTGAAATACAAAAGTTTCTAAGAATGAAATTTTCTTTAAAATACAAACTTAAGGACCTGTAGATTTCAATAATATAGTTCAAATGAATCACGGGTGGTCTGGAAATACACACAGACAAATATAGTGCCAACCGAATTGAAAAGTGTATTTTAGTGGCTACAACCAAACCAATATATTTGGTTAGCACAATCATATTCAAATGTGATTTCTGAATATTTTGGGTATTGCAAAAACAATTATGTTGTATGAACCGAATTTTGTTGTAAAAACCAATATTCAATTGTACCACATAATTTCAGTCGTAGTAACCAAGTTTTAGTTGTCAATAGCTAAAAAAAACCCACAAAACATGAATATAGGGTATTGAAGGCACTATATTTTCGATTTCCGAAAACAAAAATCTGTACACAAATTCAAAAGTTATGACAACGCAGGCGTACCCAATTTTATAGAGGTCAAGACTCTAGGACTAAACTATACTTTTCGTAAGGCTTGAGGTCCACTGAATTCGAATATAGCTCTACCACATTAGGTTTTCGAGATATCTTAACAGAAATTTTAAAAAATACGGGGTTTTTGCTATATTTGTGACGATATATAACATCCCGTTCTTTTCAAAACGCAAGTTTAATCTTTCCAGCATCTTATCAGCTTTTCGAGATATCTTATTATAAGTTTTAAAAAACCCAATTTTTATATTCGGGACGTTGTAACATTGCTAGGGTTTTCAAATTCCCAAGATTTTTCAACTCACGGGAATCGGGAAATTTTTTTATACATTAACGGGAATTACCGGGATTTTTAAAATAAGTGTTTATTAAAGTTTTGATAGTGAAAACTTATTTTTCTTAGGAAAGGGCTAAATATAAACATAAATAGGTAAAGAAATTAAAAATTTTAGGTTTTTCTGATTTTTTTTTTGCTTTCTTAAGGAGTTTTAGTTTAGCAGAAATGGTTGCTTTAGTGTTTTTTTAAATTCCCTGTAATCTCGACCGAAATTCCGGGAACTCGGAAAGTGAAAAATCGACAAAATTCCCGGGTTAAAAACCCTAAACATTGCGTATTCTTACTTTTTCAACTATTGTTTTCTAAACTCAGGTTTAACCTGTCTAATATCTTATTGCTCTCCGGAAAAATCGTTCGCTAAGATTTTTTTGATATAGTATTTTCACTATAAATACATCGGATGACTTCTCAAAGAAGAAATAAGTTGTGAGAAAGGTTTAACCTGAGTTTTGAAAACAATAGCGATGGATTCCAGATGACATACGAAAAAGACATAATACGCGATGTTCAACGTCCCAAATATAGCAAAAACCCGGGTTTTTCTAATATTAAGATATCTTAAAAAGCTGATAAGATATTGGAAATGTTAAACCTGAGTTTTGAAACCAATAGGGAGGAGCTTCAGAGGACATAGTAAATTTTAGGAAAAAGTCATAATACATGATGTTATAACGTTAAAGTAAACTTAAAGTTTTAAGCGTTTATTTGTCATTTAATTTACACAATCCAAGCAGAATTCCAAACATATCAATAATTTAAAATTTTTCTTAAATCAATTAAAAATTCCATCAGATCGCAATGCAATGCAAAACTCCATCAGATTGCAGGTTGTCATCTTAAACGGCTTGCAGGTTGCCACCACCATCTTTTTGGCTGGTTTATACTGATATCAACTGTTTTTAAATAAATATTGCTAGATTGGGCCCAATAGCCGCAGAAAAACCACTAGATCGCTAGATTAACAGAAAATGTCATAAAGAAATTTTTACAAGGTCTTTTTTCTCAAAAACATATTTAAAATGTTATAAAAATAATACTTAATCTCTATAAAATGAAAGAATTTACGATTTAACTTTAGATAACACTACTCGACAAGGTTTTTACACAAACTATCCAAAAAAAATTTATTTTAATTGAATTAATTTCTGATTGTGTGATATTTACTTTGTCATTTTAATTGTCTTTGAGCCAAAAAAGATATTTTCGGAGAGTTTTTTTTTATACATTTTAATTGTGTCAGCGCACCCCAAGAACAACCGACTGCGGTATTAAGGATTTTGATAGAATTGTGTAGTTCGTAAACGAACTAGTTCAATTGAACTACTCACCCAATTGAATGTTATGCCCTAGTTCACCATTATCCGCTCTTTTAAATCGTTCATTTCGTTCGTTTTCAATCGTTCATTTCGTTCGTTTTACTCATAAGACGTTTTTATCTCCGCTAAATAGTTTTTTCAATAGTTATTTTTTAAAGAAAATCCAAATTAAACGAAGTACGTAAAAACATTATTTTTTACCAAACACGTTTTTATTCATATTTTTGTATTTTTTGTTAATATATTTTTTAATAAATTTATTTTATTAAAATTTTATTTTTTAAATTTTTTTTCATTATTTACTAATAGCAATATAAAAGAAACGTCAAATATGTATACTTCGTTAAAAAATTATCCAACAAACGATCTAACAAATTGTCATATGAACGATTGAACGAAATCGTATAGAACCAGAGCGTTAGAGCGCTGACTCAAACGAACTTGAATACACAAGTCTAGGTTTTGATTCTTTGCTCGACGCAATTACAGCAGTCAAATTCGATAATGAATCGAAAAGGAGCACTGCTTTTTCTAATTTAGCTTCTTGCTCTTTCTGTAGGCTTTTATTGAAGAACAAGAGAAGGCGATGGTCGAATACTTGGTGCAGTGCGACAAACACTGTTATGGCTTGAGCATCATTGAATTACAATAATTGGCATATTAGTGTGTTCCAAAACTTGATGCCAAATATCCACCAAGCCTCGAATCCAAATGTGCCGATATGGGCTTAAGTATTTACATATGACCGAATTGTGATTCCGATGACTTGGAAACACTCCGTACCATTTTGCAAACAAAAAAAATTCATGCTGATTTTCACAATTTTATTTTTTAAATGCACATGCACCAATTAAAAACAAAATTTAATAAATTTTCTTAAATTTTTTAAATCAGGTGTCTAACTTAAATTTGTCAACATTTTCAGCAATTTTTTGGGGGTGGCAACCTGCAAGCCTTTTCTTAAGGGGTCTATTGTAGATACTTTTGAAAATTTGCAATATTATTTTGAATTTTTTGGAAATTCAAATTATGTCTATCTCGGGAATGTGAATTGATATTTTTTCTTGCAAACCTATGAATATGACATCAATACGTTGATTTTATGATGAGTCATGGACAAAAAAGCTAAGGTGTGGGGTGGCAACCTGCAAGCCTTTTCCCTATAAATAGGAAATGTTTTTATGTACATCGAGATTATTATTTTTTTTTTGTTATTTTTAATTAATAACGAGCTATCAACCTCAGTCTATTTACAAAAATAAAGCAAATTAAATATATTAGCTAGGTTGATACATGTATTTCGATCTGGCTAAAGATCTCATTTAATTGATAAATTGATATTTCTACCATTACTACTTATAGTTTTCGACATACTTATTAAATTTAGATATCGAATTCGCCAACTCACCTTTGCTTTTCCAAAACATAGTCCAAAAACATTTCGGGATTGAAAAATTGTGGGAGTCCTCGGGAAATCCCGTAAAAATTTTAATTGACATCTGCATACATCAGTCGCATATGAGCTTGTGGTTTCCCACATGATAAATATTTTTTAAAGTTCTCAAACAAGTCGATGTATATCAATATTTAACTTTATATTGTCTACACACAGAGTATTTTAGTGGGTGAAATATAATTTAAGTTTCCTTCGCAACGTAAACGAGAAATTTCTTAAAAATAATAAAAAGCTTTATAATTTTTTTGAAACTACCCAGTGTACATTTGGAGTCCGAAAAGATTTAAAAAAGAGCCTTCAACCCTTCTGAAATAATAGTTATATGGGGGTGTTTTTCTTTGGCGATGAATTCTTTTTCCGATCGCTCTTTTATGACTCATAAAATACGACTAATTATGAGCATTTTTAGAAATTTCTGAATTTTCTGAGCTACATATGAGCCCTATATAATTAATTTTTATTACGCTCATAAATACGAGTCAATTGTGTTTCATTTATGACTCAGGAATTTGAGCGCTTAGAAAATTTTCATATTGTAAAGCCTTTTATGAATCAGAATTTCTGAGTGCTCAGAAATGTGTTGACTAGGTAGTTTTTTAATAAACTTCATCATTGAGCGCATGAAACTTTTAATACATACAATGATATTATCATACAATTTTATGAAAACTTGCATTGATTTAATGAAAAGTTTCAATGGCCGAGTTGCAGTGCAACTTCATTGCTTTAATGCAAAAACTCATTAATCTTATGCATATAAATCTCTCAGTGTATGGAATTTTTAAATGATCATCGAACGCATTTAATTTGATCACTAGACGACAACATCAAATGAACTAACAGTAGTTGACATGTGGTTGATGTACAACGAACATTTATGTCGTCGGTGTACGCCCATAAATGGTACATTAGGTTTAGATTTTCTTTTAGATAGTAAAATTGCACATTTTTCTTTGGATACTAGTTATGTTAAGATGTACCATATATTTGAAAAAAAAAACTGAACAAAAGGGGGAAAGAAAACTAAAATAAAAGAGAAAGGTTTCAAAGTGGAATTATTGTATTAAAGAACTTTTGCTAAAAATATAAATAAAAAAGTTAAATGAAAGTAGGAATGGTATATTAGAGTGGTCCGAAGTATAAGGAATTTAGATTCTTAAGTTCTCCATAATAATCTCTGCATAAAAATACGAAGTAATTCACAGGTGGTCTAGAATAATATCTAGAATAATAGTCTAGGACTAAAACGTACTTTTCAAAAGGCTTGAGGTACGCTAAATCCGAATCAGATTCAGAATTTCTCCACCACACCATGTTTTCGAGATATCTTAACATAAATTTTAGAAAACCCGGTTTTTTGCTATTTCCAGGACTTTATAATATGACTTTTGAACAACATTTTTTATGTCATCTGAAATTCCTACTTATTGTTTTCGAAACTCTGGTTTAATCTTTCCAATATCTTATTAGGTTTTTGAGTTATGTAAACATAAAGTTTTGAAAACCCCGGTTTTTTCTATACTCGGGACGTTATAACATCGCGTATTAGGACTTTTTCACAAAATTTGTTAAATCGTACGAAATTCCTCCCTAATGTCTGCAAAACTCAGCGATGTTATAACATCCCGATAAAATATGTTTTTGTGAAATCGGATATACACACGCACAGAAAAAACATGGTTCGGGCAACCACATTCGACGAGCATCATATATTTTTGGATATATGATTGCGACAACCATGTCACTATAGTTATAACAACCATGTCACAACCATACTCTTATATTTTTCTTAATCATAATATGATAATTATATTATCTTATTATGTTTCCCAATAAATCTCAATATTATCATATTATGATTAAGGAAATGTTTATTAATTAACATAGTATGATTTCTACATTATTCTCTCAGCTGTTGCAGCTGGATTAAAGACTTATGCATATTTTTTTTAAATAGTACACTCGTATATTTATTTATTTAATAATTTACAATAATTTAGACAAATGCAGTAATTCTAGATACGAAACAAAAAATTAACAAAATATGGCATATCCAACACTTCTTTGCAATAAGAAAAAGGAAACATAAAAAATTAACTACGACGTGTTTCCTTGTCTTTCGATTTTGTGTGTCTACCTGAACGTTTAAACACACTACATGAATATCACTGAAAATCACTATAAATATTTAGTTTACAAATGCACATTTAATATTTACTAAATTTAACTATTTTATTTTGTCTTTAACTTTTTTTAATAGACAATTACATTGACAAGCCGGTGACAATACAAAATTTAAGTTTTTGTAATCCTCAATATATGTATACACATTATTGGAGTCCCTTTGTCTTATATATGAAAAACAGATACAAAAATCTTCCATGGTTGATTTTTTTAAAACATCTACTTCAGTATGCGTATATCTTTCAATCTGGTTGTCGTGCACATTAATATGTTTATCAGCACAATTTTTTTATCAAAATAAATTTGTAAAATATTATTATTTTAAAATAACGTTAACCTTAAAATAATATAACGATGAAATTTAATATAACGTTAATCTTAAAAAAGAAAATACCCTTATTCTACGCCGATAACCGAAGGAAACGGTTGCCGACCCTGCTTACTAGTGTTTGCAAAGTTTGCAACGTAATTTTGAACAAATTTTTAGTAGTTTTAGCAAACATAAATAAAATAATTTTTTATTATTGTATATGACCGGCTGTAAGTCGGCGCACAGCCGCCGCCGTATAATTCTTACTTGCATTAGCCGCCGCCGAAGCATGCGGCGTTCATCGGCTAAAATTCTTAGCCCACTTTGAAATGTTCTTTTTTTTAGATTATAGTTTACTTTTAGCTAAGTAGATTACTGTAAAATCTTTTGATCTATATTTTGCGGCAAGGCAATTCGAAAATATAAACAAAAATTGTTTTGTTTTACTGAGTATATTTATGATTATTTTAAAGAAGTTGGAATTTGCGTTACTGTGGCAGCATGGTTTTTTGAAAAACAGATTATTCTTTTTAGCATTTTCCTAATGTTGCAAAACTGCCCAATTTGTGTTTTGGAATTCCAGCCACGTCAGCATCTTCAGAACAAGCTTTTTCTTTTGCTGGGAATTGCGTTAACAAAAAAAAGAAGTGGACTCTATCCTGCTACAATAAAAAACAGCTATTTGTACATGATAACATGGAATACGTGGATCCATTTTTATCAAAATAATCAAAATCTTACAAACTTAATTAAAATGCCTTATGCTAGTTAAGCAATGAATTACTTTTATTTTTTTAATCTCTTTTTTTTTAAACAAATAAGTCAATTTAATTTTTTTAAATATTTCTAAAAAACAGTCGGCTACAAGCCGCCGCCGAGTTATTTTTCTTAGCCGCCGCCACCGAAAATTTTAGCTCGGCTTCGCCCTCTAATTAAAACAAACATCGTAATGCAATCCGACTATGCATCCATCACCGGTCATAAGTTTAAACTTCTTAACTTTTAATTTAACATTAAACAGAGTTCCCCAACCATCCACCCCCTCATTTTGCAAGGCTCTGATAAAATGACAGTAAATTAATGTACACATAAATTTTCGTTATGATGTTAAACTGTTACAGTGCAGTTTATTAAATTTTTGAATTTGCATATTTTTTAGAAATTCAACAAAAAAAAAAAAAAAACTTAATGAAAGAGGGCAAAGACAAAAGACCATAATTGCTGTCAATTTATGAATGAATTGTAAAAAAATAAAAGTAAAAAATATGTGTTATCAGCATGTTAACATGGTTTTTTTTCATAATTTATTCGCTCGGTCGGTTATTTTCATATACAATATTAGTTGCGAAAGTCTTTACTGCTTTACCATTCTGATATGTTGTAAGCTAAAATAAAAAACACAATTGCATTTTCTATATAGAGATGTTTTTTCAAAAAAAAGTGCAATTAAAGGTTTTTGCAATTTCCGTTTAAGAATATTAGAAAAATGATTATGGTGATGAACCCATTACAACGTGTATGATTGATTTTGAATAAGAGAAAGTTAAATATATAACACTATTTTGGTGTACACTCAAAAAAAGAAGTTAATAGAAAATTTAGTAAAACGACTTGTAAATAAAGTATACTTTTTTCGGCAAATTTTTTGCTAAAATTATGTTTTCAGCTAAACCTTTAGTTATACTAATTCGGCACTTAACTGTTTTGAACTAATGTTTTACTAATATTTTACTAATGTTTTACTAAATTGTTTTGCTGAAAAAAATTATGCTAATAACCACATTTATGGTGTGATCGATAGCCAGATTGAAAAATATACGCAGAATGAAGTAGATCTCGAGACATGTCAAGATGTAGTAGAAAAGAGGAAAATGATACTAAAAAGTACATATAAAAAATCAACCATGGAAAATTTGAGTATCTGTTTTTATACATAAAACAAAATTTCGGGTTAAAACAAGTTAAATTTTGTGAAGTCACCGGCATGTGAAAGTAATTGTCTATTAATAAAATTAAAGACAAAATAAAGAATTTAAATTTAGTAAAGATTAAATGTGCATTTGTAACCAAAATGTTTAAAATGATTATTAATGTAGTGTGGTCAACTTGGCAATTTCAAAATGCAAACAAATATACGTTCAGGTAGACAGACTAAGGCAAATGAGAATGGCACACATCTTAGATAGTTTTTAATGTTTCTTTCCTATTGCACAAAAAGGGTTGTATATGTCATATTTTAATATTTTTTCGTTTCGTTTCTAGAATTATCTAAGGTATTTGTCTTCCTTTTAAAGATGCCATCATTAAGGCAACTACTGATGCAAGTTGTTGAAAGGTATTTTTGTTTATATTATATATAATTATATCTATTAATTTTCAGATATTACATTAATTCATGTCGTTTATGTGGGAGTATGAGCATTTTTATATTTTTTTATTTTTAAAAGAATCTCTAAAAAAATGTTTAGGTTTTTCTGCAAATATATTAATTAAAGTATATTTTTTCTATAAATTTTTTGAGTCTTTTGCAGTCTACTAATATTCAGCCAAAAATTTTGTTAAAGGATTTTATAATTTAAATTAACTAAGTGTTAGCACAACTACAAATTTTTTTAGTAAAAATCAGCAAAAGATTTTTCTGACTTTAGAAATTTTTTTGCTGACGTTACTTTTGAGCGTAGTATTAATAACTTCCCTGGTGGAAGTTGCCAACCGTACCAAAAAAATAGTACTGGCAAACCACTGCTATTTTTGTAAAGCCCACCGTGTTAAATATTACCAAAGGTACAACTAATATTGTAATTGGAAAACATTATTTTGTTTGCAAAGCATTGGTTTTGTCAGTACCACCCACAAAATTCATTGTCAACATTGTTTTTACCAATATTACAAACCAATTAGAAACATTTTTTTTTTAATTATTTTGTTATATTTCACACATTTAAATATAACACTAAGGCCGAACTGTAATCCTGCTTTTTAAATGTGTTTTATTACACACAAAAAAATCGTTGCCAAGTAACTAGGGGTATTTCAACTTATCATGTTTTTTCACATAAATTGTTCAAAAATAAAGTAGAAACAAGTAAAAACTTGGTAAAATGTTACTATTTTTCGCATAACTTTCGTGAATAAACTTTATTAATTGAAATTCTCCTAATTACTTTGCAACGATTTTTTTGTGTGCACATATTTCTCAAAATTAATTTAATTTAAGCTATTTTAAAAGCACAACATTTTTTGAATTACCAACGTTATGCCAACGGTGTCAAGTTTGTTCAATCCAACGGTTGGCCACTGTTATCAATCGGGTAACAGGATAATACTGTCAACACTGTTAATCCCACGTTCTGCCATCGCATAACCGACCGTCGCCAACGCTTTGCAAACACTCTGCCGATTGTATTTTTCTATCTGGGTTATCTTCAATTGCAATCTAAAAGTATTAGTATTATCTCGAGACTATTTTTATAAAACAAGCTTGCTATAATGTACACACAGAAAAAAAGCATTAGAAAATCAAGTAGAAACAACATTAAATTAAATAGAAACAGTTTTGAAATCAAACAAAATTTTGTTTTCTATTTAGTTTAAATATGTTTCTTCCTATTTTTAAAAAGCAAAAATGAAATCCATAATATTGAAATATTATTTTAAATACGAAAAAGTATGTTTTAACTGGAATCATATTTACTTTAATAAGATTCATACTTAATTTGAAAATGTTTATAAAAAAATAATATATTAATGATGATGATGATTTAATTATGATTTTTTTTTCAGTGTATGTAGAGATTTAAGATTTATAGGCACTTATTTAATTTAACAAAAAAAAAAACGTGTTATTTGTTCAAAATACCTTTTAGAATAAAATAATTCCCAAGAAAATACTTAAACGTCAATTGTTTTAAAATTTTTTTATTTTTTAAAGATTCATTACTATTTGGATTTCAAATATAGCGAAAAATAAATACGAATAAAAAACTTAAACAATCTACAAACTATGTTCATAGTTACGAACAAAAAAAAAAAAACTATTTATGGAACTGCTACAGAAGCAGCATTTGTAACCTCAACAAATATGTGTAACCAACAATCAATGAAAACTTTGGATTTCAAGCATTTCATAGTGGGGTGTTTTCACATTTATTGTGGAAATACTTCAGAAAATTCCTACTGGCTGATCGGATTACCATGAAACTTCACACGTCCCTAGAGGTGTCCAAAGTAGGACACCTCAGGTATTAAAATTTGTTAAAGATTACCAATTTTATATTTATTAACCGATTTTTAAATTCTAGGGTTCTTCAAAATTTTAGATGTCGCTATTTTCCACCTCTTCAAGGCCCAATCAATGTGAATACATATTATAATTGTAAATAACTAAAATTCGCTTAAGGTCTCTAAATAGCGATGAAGTTTTGACCATAGGTTAATAAAAATTTCAAATTTTTAAAAATGATTAATATCAAATCTGCTAATTCCATATGTATAGGTTATCTTATACATCAAATCTATAAAATATATTGGAGGTAATTACAAGTATGAAGTAAAATTTCTTATTAAAATAGCGGTTTTTAGGATACTGCGGAGTCATTTTTTTTTTAATTTTTTGTAAATTTTTTGAAGTTTGGCATCATATATTATAAAACTTTTACTCCGCACAATTTCCCCTCTGCAAAAAAAAAAAATAGAACTGAAACATCAAATCTATAAAATATTTTGGAGGTAATTACAATTAAGAAGTAAAATTTTTAATTAAAATAGCGGTTTTCGCGTTAATGCTGAATAATTTTTTGAAAATTTTTGCAGTCTGGTGTCTAATATTATAAAACTTTTACTCCGCAAAATTTCCAGTCTGTCAAAATACGTTATATATGTAAAGGGTGTCCCAAGAAGAACGCAATTTTAAATCTGACAACATTCGAAGTGTCATTGTTTGACATTTGAACAATTGTTATTGTTTGCTAGTAGAAGGTACGAGGTTAGTAAAAATGGAGCGCTACACGAATGAACAACGCATTCTCATTGTGAAATTGTTTTACCAAAATGGTGAAAGTTTTGCGGCTACAGTTCGCAAAAAACATCTACAGTGACGAGGCCCATTTTAATCTTGATGGCTTCGTCAATAGGCAGAATTGTCGCATTTGGGGTGAGGAAAATCCTCGTGTGATCCACGAGAAGCAAATGCATCCTCAACGTGTCACTGTGTGGTGTGGTTTTTGGGCTGGAGGAATCATTGGACCTTTTTTTATGAAAATGAGGCAGGTCAAGCGCAAACAGTCAATGGTGTTCGGTATCGTGAAATGATAACCAGTTTTTTCTTGCCTAGAATTGAAGAAATGAATGTGGAGGGCATGTGGTTCCAACAAGACGGCGCCACATGTCATACAGCCAGAGAAACAATTCAATTGCTGCATCAGTCATTTCCCGGTCGTGTTATTTCGCGTTTTGGAGATCAGAATTGGCCGCCTAGATCGTGCGATTTAACACCATTAGATTTTTTTCTTTGGGGTTTTTTGAAGTCGATGGTTTACGCGAATTAGCCGACGACGACTCAAGCCTTAAAAGAGGAAATTGGACGCTGCATTAATGAAATACCGCAGCATTCATGCAAAACGGTTATTTAAAATTTCATTAAAAGATCGCGTGCATGCCAGCAAAGCCGCGGCGGCCATCTGCACGATATATTGTTCCATACATAACCTCATTCTGTCTACTTTACGATATAATAAAGTTTCACGATTTTTTTTTAAATATCTGTGTTTTATTTAAAATTTAAAAATTGCGCTCTTCTTGGGACACCCTTTATATGAAGTCCATTATCTAAATAGTTATTGAGAAGAAGGTAAAATAATTCATATTTTTTGAAAATTCCCCAGTATAACGTTATCTTTTCTTCATGGAGAAGTCCCGAAGGACATAACTATAAATCATTAAAAATTTGATGTAAACGTTTTTCTTTCATTTGTACACAAATTTTTATACAAAATATTTAAAAAAAATTAAAAATTTTTAGCGACCCTGAAACGCCATTCGATTTCGATGAAATTTGGGGCATGTGTCGGTAAGGTCTATACACAACTATGCAGCCTGGTAGAGATAAAATCGGACTAGTTTCTTCATACAATATTGCAGCACCATAACAACATCTTTTAAAGTATGGAAATTCTAATTTTGCATTTTTGCAATAACCTGGTCCAGGCCAATAGAAAGGCATATAAAGTCCGATTGCGTTGAAAAGTGTCGGTGATATTGACAACAAGCTATTAATTTATAAAAAAACACAAATAAAACCCAATTTCAATCACGAAAACCACCGATTCAATAACTTTAATTGCTGAAATTCCGCCAACACCAAAAAATTGCTAATTCAATTAGAAATTGATAGTTCTTTAATTGAATTATTTTCAATTAAATAATAACGCATTTGATTAAAAAGTGATCAATATTGTATACCATATTAAAAAGCAAAAAACAATTGCATAAAGAGTTGTTGCCATACCAAATTTTTTTTATAGCTTGAATTTTATATAATTTAAACCGGCTTGTAATTCTCATTTAGTTAGCAGATTTATTTATACTTATGTGAACAAATTCACACAGAAATAAGTTTTTTTCTTTCTACTGAAATGTAGGGAGTAATGCATTTTTTTTTTTTTTTGATTTTTTTGCAGAAATTAGCCCAATTGTTAAAACCAGAGTATTTTTATTTTATAAATAATTTTTAATTTTTTTTAGCACTTTTTTGTTTAAAAAATGGTAACATTTTTATTAAACAAAATTTTACTTAAAAAATTACATAATCAATGTTATGATAATGTTTTAGAATAAATTAATTTAAACCACTAAAATAAATTAATTTAACTTAGTGAAGTAATTAACCTAATAAGAATTAATAAAATCTAATTGAAATGAATTTAAATATTTATTACTAATACATAAATAATTATAAAAATACATACATACATAAATATTACAAAAAACAACAACAATATGTTTTGAGGTATAGTATAAAAAATATCAAGCAAGCTCCGAATTTGATCAACTGTTTAATTGATTTAATTAATTTTTAATTGACATCTTCTGAATTTTTCAACAAATCGATTAAATTGAAAAAAGTAGGGACATATTTTGTTCTGTGTAAACAAAACAGTACAACCAAATCGGATATAATTTTCAGAGATCCGTCAACATTTTTTTTTTAAATTTTTGTGAAAATGTTAAACTTTTATTTTGCAATAGGAAATTACACAATTCCCAAAAAACTGTAAACAATAGTGGGTTATAATTTTCATAAAAATTATGCGCCCAAGTTATAAAATCAACAACACATTTTTAAAGTAATTTGACTTTTCCATTGGCAAAAAAACGGACCTGGTTATTGAAAAAATTTTTGATTTTTAAATGCGGATAACTTATGCACTGTAAGAGATTACCCACAGAAGTAAGCGTATTTATTGCTGGCCATTACAAGCAGATTACAAAAATGTTCAATTTTTAAAAATCGGTTGATAAATATGAAACTGGCAAGCTCTCTTAATACCCGAGGTGCCTACTTTGGAGTCTAATTGATCAGCAACTGATGGATCTACTGAAACTTAAGTTTGAAATTAAGTTGATTATGGGCGTGTGAAGTTTCATGGCAATCTGAGCCAGTAAGAATTATGGCTTAATTATTTTCAAAATATTTGTTAAACACCCCACTGTGGTATTGTGATCATGCCAATACTACATACTTTTATAGTCTACATACTCGTATGTCTATTGGAAATTGTATTTGTACAATTTTTATTTTCCATTCGAAACATCCATTTCATTGGTACTCCAATCAATGTTGCAACATTTTATGCCATACAATAAAATTTTTAAAATTTCAACACCATCATTTAAAACGAAAAATAAAAATCAAATTTCTTATTAATATTTTTATAATTTAAGCTTGTTTCTTATAACTTTTTATAGAAATTCGTACTTATGAACAGATGTGTGATGGACGGACAGCCGGACGGACGGACGGACGGACGGACGGACGATAAGTACGCATATCATAATAAAATAATGAAAATCTAAATTGATCTTAATTGAGGCATTGTAATTGATTCATTTAACTCTATTATTGCTGCGACATATTTCATTAAATTAGCAACTGAGATTGTAAGTTGCAAAGCTGTATAAATATCTTATTATCAAGGCAGTGACTTTCATGCACTAACAAATTGATAATATTCGCCTAAAATATGTATGCAATATATAATTTAAACAAAATATGCTTAAAATATGCATTTAATTCGAATTATGCACTAAAAACAACAACATATGTACTAAAAATACAAAAATATGAACTTAAAATCAAAAAATTTACACGCTCGATTTGTTGATTTTTATAAATCGTGTTCGAGAGCGTTGGTTAAATAAAAAAACAATATATCTGTCTAAGTAGATGACAATTTGATGTTTCTTATTTTAATTTAGTGCTGTTTTAAAATTCTTCCTTTTATTTAAAATCAAATCTTAATTTTTGTTCTAAAAATTATGCAGTTAATTGCCAAATATGCAAAAACATGCAATAAGAATCATAAAATATGCAAAAAAAAAAACATGTATTTAAAGTACAAATATATGTACAAATATGCAGCAAAAAATTAATGCCATTTTGTTGCGAACTCTTTGATTCCGAAAATCGCCTTTGGGCTACTGACGACAAACATGCGTTTGCATGAAAGTCGCCGCCCTGTTTATTATCGTACAAGATTTTAGGTTTAGTATATGAGAAATAAATAATATTTATTTTTATTCTTAAAAATGTAGAATTATCTTTTAACCAGACAAGATACATATGTATGTAAAGGGTGATTTTTTAAGAGCTTTCGGATTTCGTTTCAAAAAAAAGCACATAAAATTTAGAAAAATGTATGAAATCTTTATTGGAGTCGATAGAACGATCTATATAATTAAATTTTTAAAGATGATTTCATGTAAATGTTGACCGCGGCTACGCCTCAAATGGTTCATATGCTGGGTCCAATTTTGGCATACTCTCTTCAACATATCGTCCGGTATCTCACGAATAAATTCTTCAATATTGGCTTCCAGTGCGTCAACCGTTGCGGGCTTGTCTCTATATACATGAGCCTTAACATAGCCCCACAAAAAATTGTCTAAAGGCGGTAAATCGCACGATCTAGGCGGCCCCAAACGTGAAAAAAACTGTTCACCGAACTCGCCTTTCAATTGGGCCGTTGTTTCGCGTGCATGTGGCACCGTCTTGTTGAAACCACATGTCACCCAAGTCCAGCTCTTCCATCTTAGGGAAAAAAACTTGTAATCATTGCACGGTAGCGCTCGCCATTCACAGTATTCTACAGAGTGAATTTTATCATCCACAGCATCCTTTAGGTTGATACAAGAAATTTTATTTACTACTTTAAATTAAATAATGTGGGTAGCCAAAATTACTGTATGAAAATTTAAAATATATTTTTACAAAAATAAGTACCGTAAATATGAGTAAGTCCTATTTTAGTAAGAAAAATTTTTTTTATTAAATTGTTTTTATTGTTTAAATATTTTATCAATTTGTATTGTAATTAGTGTCCGACCGAACAGTTCGGCCAAAAAACTATCTTTGCTCGGTTTTTTGGTATCTAGAGGCAATGAGGACAAATTTTGGTATTGGGAACATATTTGTTGAGCCGATTTAATTCGATTTTGTGTATAAAGTTTTAGGAAAAAGCCGAAGTTTAGCTATAAAGTTAAAAGTTTGGCCGCCGAACTTTTGAAGGCCGACAGTGAAATCATTGCTTAAATACGGACTTTTATTTAAATTTGACACTCAAAATTGCATCTAATCAGCCCAATAAACATTTTTCCATTCTCCAAATTTGCCCATAATCCTTAAAAATACCGAATACTGACCAAATGCATTTTCTGGCCGAACTGTTCGGTCGGACACTAATTGTAATTATTAGTTTTTTTTAGAGAATAAACTAACCCGAACCAACCACACTATGTGCTACTAAAACCAATGAATTGCATTTTATTTACTATGCAGTCTTTGTCAATCTGAACATACCGAAATTCTTTCCCAAATGTATCGAAAACTCTACATTTATCAAATCAAAAGAAAGAAATTCACAATATTTAAAAAAAAGTTTATGAAAATGTTTAATATTTTGTGGACAATAAAACAAATTTTGCCACAGTAAATTCGAATCTCGCTTATAACGAAGTAATTTTTTTATCCCTCGGAGTTCATCTTATTTGGGGGTTTTTGCATTTGTTTTTTGTAATGTTTTTTTATTTAAAAAATATATGATTTCATTTGCTTTTGTATTTTTTTTTTTAAATATGTATATGAAAAAATAAAATGTTTGGGGCCCTTGAACCAGTAGAAATACGTCTAAGGGTCCGTGAAGCAAAAATTGGTGGGAAACGCTGGTGTAGTTGTCATAGCTTGATGATGGCTACACTGATAATAATCCATGCATAAAACTACCACTAAATGTCAAAATAACAAAAACTTTTGTAAACCAATATTTGTTAATTTTACGAAAGTTTTGATTGTTTTGACATTATTTTCGTATTTTTAGCATGGATTACTATGAGTGTATAACTAAAACAAGCTATATCTTTAAATATATATTAATATTGACGTTGGCCATTACCAAAAACAGGTATCCGTCTTTTTTTGGCCAAGTTATTTTTAAAATCTAAGAATGATGAAAAATAAATAATAATGAAAAATAAAAAAACATTTAATGATTTCACAAAAAAAAAACAAAAGAAAATAAAAAAATAATTAATAGTTTTTTTAATATATAAAAAATATTAAATTAACTTACGTTTTGGATATAATGGTGGTTTATATTTATTGGCCATGTTGTTGTTGTTGGTAAACGAATTATTATTATGATTTGAATTTTGTTGATTTAACGCGAAATTCGAAATATTGTTGTTGCCATTACTGCCATTTGAAATAGTGGATGAAAAAGATCTATTGATGATGTGATTAGAAGTATTGATTGGATGATGTTCCGTAGTCGAAGGAGGACCACTGTGACTATTAGTTGGGGTGGCGGTGTTGCCAACAGAGGTTGACCCTGTTAAGCTGCCACCACCAAATAAACGTCGTTGCTGCAGAAACGCCGTTTTGATATCGTTTAAGCTAACCGTGTATGTGATTAATTTAAATTTTATTTGGAGATGCAAAATTCTTTTGTTTATAAATAAATATTTTTTATCGACTTGTTTGGTTTTGTTTTTGTTTTTGTTTACCGTTATAACGTTATTATCTTTAGTTTACTTTTCGTATTAATTTTCTATATTTTAATACTATTTCGCAAAATACAATTCTGTGGTTTGTCTTATCTGTAATTATTATTTTTTATAATATTCTTTATTTTGTAACTACACACAGAGAAATAAAGTGACAACCGAACTGAAAACTGTATTTCAATGTTACACTTAGGATATTATGTAGGTAAAGGCGACAGCAATTGTAGTCAAAAACAATGAAATTTCACTTGAAAAAAGGACGACTAACATTTTATTAAATTCAACTAACATTTGTCATTTGTTTTTACTGTTCAAAAAATTACTAACAATTCTAGTATAAATTACAAACATATGTTAGTAAAAAATAAACAAACTTTTATTTGTTTTATTTTTTGAAATAACAAAAAACAACTGTAAAAAAAGTTAATGTAAAATCATAAAACAGTCATTTGATGTGGTTGTTTTTTTTTTAAATCAACTACAATGTTAGTAAAAAATTAAATTTGTTCTACAAATTACTGACATTTACATTCAAAATAAAGAAACTGTATTACAATCCAAACAACTACATATTTTTATAGCAGAAGTTCTCTGAGTGTAACAACTTAGATTTCTGAATATTTTGGGTGTTGCATATAAAATTTGGTTGTATAAACCGATCTTGGATGTGAAAACTGATGTTCAATTGTACCAACCGACTGAAATTCGTATTAACCGAATTTGAGTCGTAGTAAACGAATTTCCAAAATATTTCTCTATGTGTAATACTGATAATGATTTCTTAACCTAATTGAAATGATTATATTTAACATTTTGGTATGGAAGTTATGTCAACTTTTATGTTTTCATTAGATAAATTTTACTGAATTTAATCTTTTTAAACATGCATTTGTTTAAACACTAACAAATGAAACAAATAAACAAACAATTCTAAAATTTCATTTGGGGTTCTTTAAATTCCATTTATTGCTAAGGCTTCCGATAAATTATAATACCTTAAGGTATTTATTTAATATTATGCACTTTTTTGTTAAATTTTAATGCACGTTTTTGCAGTTTCATCTAAAAGCTTAATCTATTTTTTGACCAACTTAAATGGTTTTAATTTTAGCTTTTTTTTTAATCAGAATACCGTGAAATAAAGTTATCGTGTTAGTCATGCAATCAATCGTACATTGGCTGGTTTATGACTAAAAATGTATGATTAAATCATCGTCTATTTCATTAATAATATTTTGAAGTTGGATAAGAAAAATTAAATGTTTTGCAGGTGTTAGTGGGAACAAAATATGTAATACAGGTGTGGAAATAAATATATGGTACACCCAGAGACAACCAGGAATAAGTTTCATAAATTTTCGTTCAATGTAGGTAGGTTAGGTTAGGTCGAAAAGAGGATTCGGAGAAGGGAAATACTTCCCTAAACCGACTTAAGTCCCTGAGGACTTACACTTAGCCAGAATGTCGGCTTGTTGTGCGCTCTAAACAATCGGTTCTATGTCCTATGTCACCTTACTATCCCAGGAACTCCGTCGCACTGACGAAACTTCTCAACTTCTTCCATCCTATGCCCCTAAGATCCCCCAATGTGGATATTGGGTCACTGGATAGTATTTCGACCCGGATCCCGGCAAATGCCGGGCATTCACAGAGATAGTGTTCCAAGGTCTCCTCGTCTTCCCCACAGGCCCTGCACACTTCTGAGTCCGCCCTACCAATACGGTGGAGATGGGCCCTAAGAGTCGAGTGTCCCGAGAGGATTTCCATCAAAAGACCCAGTTCCTTCCTACTGAGATTCAGAATTTCCCTTGTCTTGTCCTTGTCCGGGTTGCCCCAGAGAATATTTGTAGTCCTGCCAACACCCGCATTTTCCCAGATGGTCTTATGCATGGTGTCATCCCAGTTCACCAGCTCCGCCTTGAGAGCTCGAAAAGGTTTAGCGTTCTCCAAAGTTCTCCAAAGTGACTAATTCGTTCAATGTAACAATCTCATCTATATTTATGAAACATTTCATAAACAACAAGAATTGTAGTGAACATATCGTGGTTTCTATACAAAAATAATGAAACTGTTACTAATACAAAATATGTTTGATTGTTTCAGTGTACAAGTGTTTATTTTGAATATTTTTTATCCAATTATAGGAAACTGGGACGTCTTATAAAAAATAGATTCTATAGTAAGCCAACATTATTTTTAACACTCTATACACACAGAGAAAAATTTAGCTACATTCCAACTGAAATTTGGTTACTACTACTCAAATTCGGTTATTACGAATTTCAGCCGGTTGACACAACTTAACATTAGTTTTCACAACAAAGTTCGGATAATTTAACTGAACTTTAGTTGCAACATCCAAAATATTCAAAAATCTAATGTTAATAGCGTTGTACTAACTGAATTTATAAGTTGTTATCATTAATAAACACTTTTCAATTCTGTTGGCACTTTATTTCTCTGTGTGTAGTGTTTGTGCTTAATGCCCAATGGTCAGACTTGTATTGAGTTGGTGGCCAAAATACTTCCAGTAGAGATATCAACGTGAAACTTTGGTCACGACTTTTGAATAATGTGAGAATTAATTAATGATAAAAAGAGAGTGGTTGATACCTTCATAACCACCCCATGTGCAGTGGAGAGAATTGGACTTTTTTGAGCAAATTTTACCTACATCCCACAGTTTTTATCGAATTAATTAATATTAATAATATTTGAAAAATTACTGACTAAATTCCAGGTCGATTTCTCCTGGTCATTTTTTAAAAATCCTTTATGTTCTTAAAAAAATCGTCAAAATCAACGATGTTTCCATTTCTTTTATATCTTTGCCATAAAAA
The DNA here is from genome assembly GCA_021234595.1 of Delia radicum. NCBI lineage: Eukaryota > Metazoa > Arthropoda > Insecta > Diptera > Anthomyiidae > Delia > Delia radicum. Next base: position 242,375,234 of record CM037852.1, read on the forward strand.
ATATAAAGCTTGTGGTATATGTATCTCAAATTAAAGATAGTTATACTTCTGATACTTTTTGTTAAAGACATGAATGACCTCGAATTACTTCATATATTAGTATGAATGAGTTCATATATGTTCATAAATGAATGCATACAAGTTGATTTTTAACCGGGGGGTAAAAAGATATTTCTAAAAAATGTAATATTTGAAAAATTTTACTAAAATTTTAGAAAAACTTTGGGGAGTTCGTTTTAAAATGGAAAATTGTATGAAATTTTGTTTGTGAGGATGCCCGTATAAACAGGTTTTTTACATTGAAATTGTTACCAATAGATAGGGACTTTCAAATTAGTACTTAATAACTGATGATTCCTCTTAAACGAGTTTTACTATAAATGGATCCATACACGAGCAGACATGCTTTATATAAGCCCACATGCATCCATACATGATTCCATTACACAAAACATAACAACAACACCTCACAAAAATTCACAGTTGCTCATCAGAAAGTTATCGGTAAAACAATACGACCACTTTTATCTGTGTGAGATATCACAAAGACTGGCACTTCACTTGGTGGCAACTGATATTAACAGTTAAGAATCTTAAAATTTTGACTAATATCAAGAATAAAATCAAAATGAAGGAATCAGGTGGAAACTAAAACTTTAACTGAAATTGAAATATATGGACCAGTAAACACTCAAAAAGGCACTGGGAATATATTAATTTTATAAAAATATACAAAAGACAAATTATTTTAAAATATTGTTAATACCTATAGAGTTTTTGTTTTCAAATTTATTAATTGACCACTTTCAGGAATGTGTTGATAGATCTATTTCGGGAATTTTCTAGGTTCCCATCATCAGAACACGTTTTGAAAGAAGTGACAATCCCATACAAACATCAAACATTCATATAACCTAGTTATCCCACTAAATGAGAACTAATATATGAGCTCGAAGTTAAAGATTATCACCATTGATCAAAAAATAAATCGAAAACTTGTTCGTTATGTGCAAGCTCTACCTTTGGTAGATATGCAATACATGCTTTTTGTTTTTATTATCCTGTTTATTTTTACACTTGTTTTGTTTAAAACCAAGATGTAAAGGGGAAGTAAACAAGACCGTACTTTGTCTTTTTTGCAAGTTTGATATAATTTTTATTAAAAATCGAACTTGAAAAATTTTCATTTTCATTGCACAATTAAAGGTCGAAAAAATATAATTTTCATTTTTAATAAAAATTATATCCAACTTGTAAATTGTTAATATCTTTTACTTTAATATTTATTTTGATTTATTTTAATACAGAACAGTTTTATATTTTAAAATTTTTTTCAAGTTGAACTATATTTTTAACCTACATACACTGAAAGAACCAACATGCTATCTCTTTCGAAGCTATTCTTAAAGAGTGCGGTTGGAATGAGACAAAACGGCTATACTTTTTAAAAACTTGTTCTTGATAGTGATGATACATACATTTCGTGACAAACTTTTGACTTTGCTTTTTATTTTGGCCTATGGCAGCAACCACAGTGCAATGGAGGAAAATAAAAAAGTATTTTATGAGAAATAATTATATGGTACAAAATGGCATAAAGTTAAAAATAACTTAGAACAATTTATAGAAAACTAATATAACTGTAGTTTCTAGGACTAAATACAACTACATTTAAAGGCTTTGCTATATAGAAAATATTTGTATTAGGCGTATATTTGTAATTTTTCTAAAAATCGTGAATTATATTAATTTTAACCAGTATTAATTAACCAGTTAGATTTTACAAAAACTAAAAGAAAATGTTTTGTAGTTTTTTGTTGCACATTTATTTACCATTTTCAGACGAAATTATCTAAAAGTTAGTACTCCTATTATAGTTTGAACTGAAAGGACATTTAAGGATATTTACCTGAAAGTATTCCATAAAATATGAAAATATGGTAATAACCTTATACTGCTCTTTGTTGCCATTTCTTACTAAATATTTCTGAAATTCATTTCATTCGTCATCAATAGTGTTTCTTTTATAAAAAGTATTGATATTTTCCCGATACTCGGTACTAAATATAAAACTCTTAAAATAGGTAAGTTTGATTTCTTATGTATGCAAAAAAAACACAACTTTGGCGAACAATATTCATTTTATAGTAGAAAAATCTGTATTTTAAACTATGTTTATTACAAATAACCTTGAAATATGATTAAATTAAACTTTTTATTTACATCCTGCTGTTCAAGTTCTCATTTATAAGGCTCGTCCAGAATCCAGTTTCTGTACGGATATACTATAAAATAAAAAAAAAACATTTAAGAATTTTTGTATTGCAATCTTTAATATATTTTAATTTGGAGCATTTTCACCCATTTTTACACAGATATATTTGTGTCTCAATCGAAATTTATAGATATGTCTATATCCTTTGACAAAAATCTATCTTCCAATGAAAATTTTGTACAAAATGTAAAAAAAAGTTATAAAGTCATATTTATTATATTGTAAAAACATTTAATTTAAGAATTTGTGTTAAAAATGTGCGTTAAAAATAACATACCCAAAGTTTTTAAGCAATTTGTAGTTTTGTACCATATACTTATTTCGTTTGAAGATACCCAGCAAAAACACATATTACCTAATAATGAGTCTAGTAATCTAAACTCGAAGGTTTGGACGTATTACTCTTTATATTATAATTCTAACTTTTTATATGAAATGTCCCAAAAGTAAGGAGTTATGCATTACTGACAGCCTTACGTAAATATTAATTATAATGGGTTACCTATATAAATAATAAGCCTTTACCAGAAGGAAAACAATAATGAATCTAAAAATAGATTTAAAAAAAATACGAATATGAAATAAAATTAATAATTTTTTTTAAACATGGACAAGTCAGATTAATAGGCAACTGCTCCATATCCTAAGCCACCGAGGCATATATCATATGATAGTTTAAAACATAAATGAAGTTTTCTTCTTTGTAAATTCGTTAAAGATAGCAACACCATACCCTTTAGCTTACAAAAACACGAATTATAATGAGTCTAAAACTAGATTTCCAGAAAAATGTTCTATCATTATATTTTGTCTGGAAGTAATAAGATGAATAATTATTTTATGGTGCACCAATTATTTTTTGTATGAGAGTAATGCATTATAAGTTTCTTATGGGTTACCAACCATTATTGTATTGTTAAAAGTAATGCAAAAGGTAACGCGTACTTATTACAAAGCAATGTATAATAAGTAGTCATTACCATGTTTTGCTTTTTCTTATATCTCTGCGACAAATGGGCGGATAGCCAAGAAAATTGTATGTTTTAATTAAGGACTTATCCAATATTATTAACACATAAATAATTTTTAAGAAAGGATTTAAACTAAAAAATAACGTCACTTTGTTACTTTGTACCATATACTTTTTTCCTGACTTGTATAATTTTAATAAACGCTAGATTACATGAAGGTCTTTTAACTAAAGTTAAACCTAAACTTTGTTGTTGTTTTGTATAAAGCACCGAGTTAGGGTAGCCAGACGGGCTGGATTTCCAGCATTTTTAATGCTTGTCTAGTGTCCAGCTAAATAGAATTTAGAAAAAAATCAAACAAAAGCTTTTTGAGTTATATTTAATTTTGAAGTATGGTATTTTAAATCTCACATATTTCAAAGACTGAATTGAAAATTTTGAAGTCTTAGACCTTGTATTTTAATACTTTATGTTCCTAAGTTAGGAGTCCTACACGCAAAATATCGAAGTCACCTTTGTTTTTTTTTTTTATATAAAGTTGATAGAATTTACATAAGTCAAGTATAAACAACCACAGCCCAAGTATAAATTACATATATCAATTATTTTGTAATATTACAAAGTTCACTTTGTTAATGATAAGTACTATTGTACTTTAAAATATTTCACTTTGTTCGTTCTCAAATTTATAGGATTTTGTAGCTTTCCTAAGTTTTTTTTTTTTGTATCTTTCAAAAGTAAAATATTAAAACTAGCAAAATATTAGCTAAACAATATAACAAATGAGTTACTTGACCGACGTACAAAAGAAAACTATTTTTCACATGTCATAAAAATCGATGCCATTTTGTTGCAAATTTTTTGATTCGGAAAAGTATTTGGTCAAAGTCGATTTTGGGTTACTGACTACCCCCGTATTCAAAAAATATTACACAACATTTCAAATACATATTAGTTAAAACACTAAAACATTAGTATGCTTTAAAACTGTATTCATAAACGAATTAGCTGTTACACAAGGTTTAAATAGGTATTTTAAGCTAATATTTGTTTATGAATACTGTTTTAGGGCTTACAGTTTTAGGTTTAACCTAAAATGTATTTGAAATCTGAATTAAGATTTTTTATGAATACGAGCGTAATTTTTTAAAGTTAAGTTTTCCTGCGACCTTTAAATACTAACGAATTTAACTGGACCTCGGCAGAGATTTTGCAACATTCAACTTTCATTATTTTTTTGGAACACTCCAAAGTAAATATATAACTACTTATTTTTGATTTTTTTTAAGCTGGAAAGTAATGACACTTTGTGTAATCAGGTCATTTATCTTTTTGTCTATCAAGTATAACATGTCGAAATAGCTCAAATTTTAGATCGGTTGACTAACAAAAACATGGAAAAACAACACTTTTTTAAAAAAAAAAGTTCAAAGTAAATAGAAAAAAATAATTTTTTTATGACTAAAGAAATCATTTTTAGTCAGTAAATCTTAAAAAACCAATACAAAGCCCAAAAATCGTAAGAAAAATGTATTTTAAAGCAAAATCGGAAAATCATAAAAATTAAAATAAAGCACAAATGGTTAAACAAAAAAGCATAAAAAGCTAATTTGTCTTCTCTGGTGATTAGAAAAATTTTAAATCTCAAAGCAATTTATAAGCCACATCAATTCTGAGCCAGACTATATGTATTGCAAATGCAACTGCTAATTGCAATGAATGATTGTCAAGAAAAAACATAAGAAAATATTACAACAAAAGTTTAAAAACAAATTCCAATGGCAACAATCAAGGTTCACAGTAGAATGAATATCTTCTAACCAACCACAAAAGAAAAGAAAAAAAGAACCCTCGATCTACCGCAGTATTTAATGTGTTATTTTTTTCACAAGTGTAGATAATTTCGAAGCTGGGTGGTAGTCAGGGATGGTAGGCAATACCGCTCAAATACCGTTATCGATTAAAACCCAATTTCAACTGCCTATCGTTATTACTAAAATACCGTTACCAAAATAATTTAAATGCCGTTATCCGTAAAATACCGTACCGATATAATCAAAACAGTTACCGAAAGAACTAAAATACCTTTTTTCGAAATAATTGAAATAGATATACCCTTAAAATACCGTTAACGAAATAATGTAAAGAAGATATGTTTCCCTAAAGTTTGATCATTAACTAGCAGTCATTGGAATTCAGCCATAATGGGTTTAAAAATATTGGGTTTGCATTGACACTACCTGAATAACTAAATTAAAGTTACCCATAACCTACTGTTACTGAAATAACTGAAAAACAGTTATTCCTAAAATAACGTTACCGAAAAACTAAAATACCGTTACCGAAATTAGTAAAATACCGTTAGCGCTAAAAACCGTTACCGAAATAACTGAAATATCGTTACTCCTAAAATAACGTTACCGAAATAAAAGAAATTATCGTTGCCCTTACCGATACCCGCATCGAATCGCTTACCATACATGGTGGTAATACAGAAAGAAAATAAAAAGCACGGTAAATATGTCTTATAAAAAAAACATACTATAGTCATATTCATATGCACTGCGAGAATAAATTCGGTTGACTCAATCAAAAAGGAGTGAATTAAAAAAAAAGTTCACCTTTTCTAGGTAAGGTTATTATACCGTGTATATTTTGTGGAACGCACTGTATTTTTGTCCGAAACAAAGGAACTTCTGCTGTCTGCCTAATATCCTTCAAAATCGCTTACAAGTTTTGAACTATGCCAAATACGGAAGGTAAAACCATTTACCTTATTGATTTTATACATACACCCAGAAAACAGTCCCAGTTGTGGCCACCGAATTTGTTGCAATCGAATTCTGGCGTTTGCGACAACTTTCGTAATGTTAAATTATATTTTTAGTCGTGATAGCTAATATTCATCTGCCTAACCGAATATTACATTCCAAATTAATATTATTACGTTACACAACATTTTATTGAAATTAAAAAACTTTTTTGATTTATCTGGTATAGAGTCGTGGCTGGCATTCAGATTACTAGTCCTCTGTACTACTGATTGCACCACAATCACTTTTAATTTTCACTGCCTTTTTAAACATTTGAGTATTTTATTTTAATTGAATGGCTTATTGTAAAAACTTGATATGCCGCATTTATTGTTTTATCGATTTTCGCTGTTTTTTAGAGAACCACTGATTAATTATTGATAGAAGTCTTGCTTAAACACTTATTGCAAGTACCTAGAAGATAAACGTCCTGTAGAATTAAATTTTTTTTGCAGTTTTTCAACCTTTAAAAGGCGAAAACAAACTTAAAATGAAATGGGACTTATCAAGTTTTTACAATAAGCCCTTCAATTAAAACAAACTTTTTGTGTTTGTCTTTTCTGAAATTGCAACGCTCAAACATTTTTGGATAATTGACGTCATACCTCCAGATTATATCCAAAACTGTGTACAGTTGCAAATATAGCGAAAAAATGGTTTTTATAACTCTATGTTAAGATATCTCGAAAACGAGATGTGATTTAGAAATTCTGTGGTAAGATTCGCCTGTACATTAGGAAATTCATTCAGGAAAAAAAGTGAACACAACCCGATTTCATTGTGTTCAAATTTTTTTCCTGATCATTGCGTTTGCGAACGCATGCGATTATCGTTCGCAAATAATCCGTCTTCCTGCTGTCGTAAATGCTTGTACTTCCTGGTTTATATCTTTCTTGGCAGTATAGTGATGTTGCTGTTTTCTTCTAAATTTTGTAATTTTCAAAAATTAAGCCGTTTGCTGGCTGTAGTACATAAACATAGACTGATGCCACCAATTTTGATAAACTTCGTCCTTTTGCTGAAAGCCATATTTCATATTGTCTTCGCATCAGCAAGTGATTCTGACTCGATCGGTATAAAACAAGTTTGGTCTACTTTTAGTAGTTACATACATCAGCACAAACTCAATGTACCCAGTGATGTGGGGTATAAACTTGTTCAACAAAAGGGTCATAACGCAAAATCCATTTTTTGCAATAAAACGACTTACAGTGGTCATACCCACCGTAAAAATCTTAAATCGGGTTCTAAGATTTTTACAGTGGGTATACTAAGTATACTATGTACGTAAAGACGACTGCATATGTAGTTAAAAAAAATTAAATTCCACTTGAAAAGGGACGACTTACATTTCAGTAAATTCAACTGACATTGTCATTTGTTTTTTACTGTTCAAAAAATTAACCACAATAGTAGTAAAAATGAACCACATATGTAGTAAAAAATACACAAACAAACATTAATTTGTTTTATTTTTTAAATAAAAAAAAAAACTACTGTATAAGACGAATGTAAAATCATAATGCAGTAACTTGATGTGTTTTGTTTTTTTAAATGAACTACATATGTAGTCAAAAATCAAATTTCTTCTACAAATGACTGTTTTCACTTAAAAATAAAGATACTGTATTACAACACAAACAACTACTAATATTTACAGCAGAAGTTCCCTTAGTGTAGAGATGACCACTGTATGTCGTTTTCTAGCAAAAAATTAATTTTGAATAATTTTGTGTTATGACCCTTTTGTTGAACAAGTGCAATATCATAAAATTGTAACGTTTCTTTAATAATCCCATGAACATTCTCAAAGGATTTTTTTATTTTTATTTTATTTATTAATAATCATATAATTAGAAATTATATCCCATTACCCTAACCGAGCCCTAGCTACCATGGCTTTCGGCTCGTTGTAGCGAAAACAGAGCAGTGCCTGTGGTGGGAATCGAACCCTCGAACTCCGCATTGATAAGCTAGCACGCTACCAACTAGCCTACAGGGGCGAACAATCTCAAAGGATTTAAAGTCAAATATATAATTTTTTTCAAATTCAATTCTATATTAAGTTTTATAACCTTATAAAGTTGAATATGTACAACCTTGAAGCTTTTCACAATTTGGCATAGACCAACGTTTCCCAAATGGGGTTTCGTAGGAGTATTCCAGGGAGCCCCGATGAGTTCCGACAAAATGATTTTTTAAAACAAATTTTAAAAAAATTCACAAGCTGTTGTTATTAAAAAAATACTAAAAAAAAAAATCAAATACATTTTAGTTAAACACAAATTTTAGCCTTAAACCGGTATTCATAAACGAATATTAGCTTTTCCACAGGGTTTCAAATAGGTATTTTAAGGTAATATTCGTTTATGAATACAGTTTTAAGGCTTAAAATGTGTTTTAACTAAAATGCATTTGAAATCTGAATTAAGATTTTTTATGAATACGGGCAAAAATATTTTTTGGAATCTATAATTGTTTAAAAAATACACTAATTCTATTCACATTTTTGTATTTTTGATGATTCCCTTTAGAAGTCTAGGACAGTAAAACTCGTTTAAGACGATTTTATTTTTAAATGTTTGAACAAAAAAGCATAAAGAAGGCAAATGTTAGAAAACTGATTCAAGTTTACTATATTCTTCCTTAGATTTTTATTTTTTCGAGCAAAAACAAAAGTTATTTTCTGAGAAGAAATTCTTTTCGAGAAGAAATTCTTCGCCAGACCGAAATACCAGTATCAACCTAGCTAATGCGTTTGATTTGCTTTATTTTTGTAAATACACGGAGGTTGGAAGCTTATAAATTAAAAATAAGTTATTTTTTTTTATCAAAAATGCATTAAAATAATTTTATTTTTGAAAAGCTCATAACAAACGCATCAATATGTGAGGAATCGCGATAAAAATAACCTTCATTTGAGTTTTTAATTGCCATAAATATAAAAACACGAAGAGAAAAAAGTAGCCCAATAAAATAACTTTTATTTTTATCCATTTTATTTTTGCTCAAAAACTAAAAGTCAAAAAATTACTTATTTTTGCTCTCAAAAATAAAAGTCACAAAATATCTTTTACTTTTGTCACAAAATAACTTTTTGCATCTGACTTTCATGATAAAAGGAATACAACACTCCAAAAAAATCGTTGCCAATTAACTAGGATCATTTCACATAATAAAGTTTTTTCACATAAATTACTCAATAATTACACAGAAACAAGTAAAAACTTGGTAAAATGTTACTAGTTTTCGCATAACTTTTGTAAATAAACTTTATTAGTTGAAATGCTCCTAATTATTTGGCAACGATTTTTTGTATGGAATTACGGCCCCTGGTTAATATAAACTTGCTTAAGATGAACCCTCTTTTAGATGAACTGTTTTTGAGTCCCACAAACAAATTTTCATATAATTTTCCATTTTTAATACAAAATTCCAAAAATTTTGCAAATATTACAAACATTTCGTTGCATTTTAAAAATGGAAACTGAAATACTTTCTCAAATGTTTCGAAAAAGATGTGTTTATAAAATCAAACGAAATAAATTCACAATATTTAAAACAGTTTTTAATATTTTGTGGACAATAAAAAATTTGGCTGAAGTGCAGTTTAGCACCTTACGGCAAAAAAAAAAAAAAAAAATATATGTCCGGATTTGGGGTTAAAAAAAAAAAAAAACCGAAATTAAAAGTTAGCGGCGCTCGGACCCGGGGGACCCACTGGGGCCAAAAAACGGGGGGACGTAGTAACATGTAAGTATGGGTACTCAAATTAAAGGAAATTGTCTCACAATTTCAAAAATGGTATTTGTTTTTTGATCCGTGAAACGTAGTCCGAATTAGAGCCGTTTAAGACCCTTAAAAATGGGGGCCAGAAAAATATGAAATTTCGATATGCAAAAAAGGTACTCAAATGAAAGAAAATTTGTCCTACATTGCAAAAAATATTATTTTACCATGATCTGTAAACGCGTAAAAAAGATGGCGACTTTGCAAAAAAAAATAAAAATTTTTTTGAAAAAATCGCGCGATTTTTTCACACTAGGGAAGATAATGAGACACGCGCAGAAAAACTGTATTCAGCGAAGCCACCTTCCGCGTCCTATGGAGGAGAAAAACCCCTAAGATCGGCCGCAGGCCGCCACGCAGAAAAACTTTATTAAGGAAAAAAAAAACATTTTCCGAAATCATGGCGACCTTGCAAAAAAAAATAAAAATTTATTTTTTTTTCGAAATTTTTTGGCCCCCTTTTTTTGGTCGAAATATGGCTCTAATTCGGACTATGTTTCATGGATCAAAAAACAAATACCATTTTTGAAATCGTGAGACAATTTCATTTAATTTGAGTACCCATACTTACGTCTTACTACGTCCCCTCGTTTTTTGGACCCAGTGGGTCCCCCGGGTCCGAGCGCCGCTAACTTTTAATTTCGGTTTTTTTCTTTTTTAACCCCAAATCCGGACATAATTTTTTTTTTTTTTGCCGTAAGGTGCTAAACTGCACTTTTGCCAAAAATTTTAAAGAATCGATTACAACGTAATAGTTTTTCTGATCACTCGCTGTTCATCTAAATTCAGTTTGGCTTGAAAATTATTTTTTTTTTATTATTTTTTAATAAAAAAATTTGCTTCGTTACTTTTGCATTTATTTTAATATATTAATAATTTGGGGGTCCATTAACCAGTACAGGTGTCTCAAGGGCTCCGTGAAACAAAAGTTGGTGGGAACCGCTAACATAGATTATGGTAAATGTCATGGCCTTGATGCAGTTTTCATTATTGCCAGAAATGATAGGCAATAGAATACATTCTCTATTGAGTCTTTTGAAAGTAAAAAAAAAAAAAAATCCCTTCACTATTTAGTAAAAGTCACACATTGAGTTCACAATTTATCCGTATGGCACAAAAGAAAAATCGAATGTTTGTTTATTTGTTCACTTAATCCACATGGTAAACTTTGAAGAAAACATAAACTTTTCAGTCTTTTGTTGTTATTTTTAATCTGTAACATAAACAACAATTCTCTATTTAAGATTTATAAACATTTTTATCTTTATGAAATTTACACAATTCAGTTTTTTTTCTTATTTTTATTTTTTAAATTTTATTAAAGGGCGTTAATGCACTTTACAAGAAATTCACCTTGTTACTAAAGTACGATTATTAATGGGTATATTTTCGGAAAACAACCCCTTTTCACTGGGTTCTACAATACGAAGCCAAACACAAAATCACCCACCGCAACTTTATACAATTCACTTTAAAACACCACTACTCATCATACTATTTGCCAATGTGCAAGTCTATCTATCACTAGAAAACATTCGAGTGTTGTTTTAACTTAAGTAAACATATTATACTTCACGAAGAAATCCCGTAATACAATTTCAATACATCCGATAACGCGTGCGAACACCTCAACAATTCTATTTGAACTGAGACACAACCACAATACGGCAAAATTAGAAGAGCCAACATTCGCATGTAGTTGCAGTGTTGCCAGTTAATGGGGTGTTTTTTCCCCAGTTCAGGGGAACTACTGGTTTTTCTATATCAGGGCTTTCAAAACTATGATACGCGTGCCACAAGTGGTGCAATTTTGGGTGGCACGCGAAATTTTCATAATTATTTAAAAAAAAAAAATATATATATCCCGAATAAAAACATTTACATATAATCATGCTTTATTTTATATAAATACATATGTGAATTTATATGTTTATATATACAAATTTTTTCCTTTAAATTTTTTAATACGATGCCATATATACTTACATCTTATTACATATCGACCAATATATAATCGTATATGCCATATACAATTATATATGGTTAATCTAATTATGTACGAATACATGTATTATTAGATATAATACAAATCAAAATTACATATAATAATATATAGTTTAATATATAATTTAATTAATTTTGGAAAAAAACGACATCTTGACATATTTATAGTTATATATCGTTCCATTAAAGAAAAATGTATATCTTCTTTAGTATAAAACTATATATTGCCGCATTTAAAGTCTGATGGATATATAGAAGCCTGTCCGGAGTTTATAAAATTGTACTGGACGTTTATCTCTTTGCATCAGTTTAGATCTAAACCCATGCAAAAATATACAGTTATATGGGCCCATATTTTGCATGAAATTTAATAAGATTACATATAGCGTCACATAGAGATAAATATGAATACATAAAGCTCCACATACATTTTTTTTAGTCGGAATATTATTAGAAAACATTCTGTTAACATTCGCACTCATAAAACTTTTTACATACAGTAGCGAGCAATAAAATGCAACGCTGAGTCTTGTTATCTTTAAGTACGTCTGTGTGCTCGTAACTGCATAGAATGAATCTGTTACTTTGGTTTTTATTTTGAACATTTTTTTTTTGTACACCTATTAGTAAACAAAATATTTCTTATTTTTGGTATTTAAGAAAAGAAGTCTTTACTCTGTGCGAGCGAAAAATGCAACTGCTTGTAATTCAATGTATTGAAATTTTATATTTATTTTTATTAAAATATACTAAAAATTATAACAGTAATAGCAATTCGTGGCAAAACCTCTATTTGATATTACTGCATTTAATATTGAAGTCATAGACTCAACTAAGGATACGTGTAATAGTATCGAGAGGAATTTTTCCCCATTCTGCTTTCATAAATATTTCTTAATCTTCTAAAGTTGACGGCTTTTTCTTTTTTACTTTCCAATCAACAAGCTCGCATAGATTTTATATACGGTTGTGACCTGGGGATTGTGGCGGCCACTCGTGTTTGAATGCACTTTCAAGGGAAATTTCTCACAAAGGGAGGGTAACATGCGTGGTTTCAGTATTACACAGTATTTAATAACAATCATATTTCCTTCAATATTGGCTATTTAACCAACGCTATCACAGGAGATAGCACCTATCAAAAAATATGAATGAGCCTCGTTTACTCTAATATGTGTGTTATTTCTTAGCCCACACCATTATTGAAAATGTTTGACTGTTTGCACTAGATATCTAGACTCATATTCTAAGGATAAAAAAAAAAAGAATTAAACACCAAAAGAAAAAATTAAATATTAAAATACAGATCTGGATTTATTGTATTTAATAAACAAACTGCGTCTTGGTTACTCGTTAGTTTTATATTAATAGGCCTTGCATGCAGTTCCTTCAGGGAATTAAGCAAAAAAGTTAGGTCCCTATAGACCAACAAGTTAAGTCCTTAGAGATTTAAACAAAAAAGTAAATTTCCGAGGGGAAATAAATAAAAATGGAATAAATTCCTAAGGAATTCATTCCCCAGGGAATTCATTCCCTGAGTAAAAGTTTAATTTGTATGAATTTCCTTCTGAAAGATTTCCATAATTTTGGGGGAAGAATTTAAAAAATGGAATGAATTCCTTCTAGACGAATCGAATAAAACCAAAACGAATTCATTCACTTCCTTAAAGTTGGTCAGGGAATTCATTCCAAAAATTTTAATTCATTTCTAAAAATTGGAATTAGGAAATGAATTCTTCAAAGCTCTGACATTAAGTTAGTCTCTTTTGTACAAAATTATGCGTTGTTGTTGAAAAGCGAATAATATTATGTCAATTTGTTTATCCAAAACCTTTAAATTTAGCTATTTAAAATAAATAATTTAAATTAGATATAGCAAAATAATTTAGTTTTTTTCGAATTCACCTCTCTCTTCAATATAAACAATTGTAATAGTTTCTTATGTAAAAACGTTGAAAGCTTTTCATTTCGAATTTAGGGATTAGCTTCAGTTTCTCTCTATGTGGAAATTATTTCGTTTTATAATAACTTGTGTATGATTTCAATGTCAAAAATCAAGCAATTTTGCAACGATAGCACGTTAGTACTTAAACTATTAAACTATTTTAATTGTTTTAAAAAAAGTTATCTTTTTTAAGGGTATTTTGGGGATGTATTGTTAACTATTATACATATTCCTTATTTCTGGCAACACAGCTTGTATTCTCACTGAGAGCAGTGAGTATTTCACAGTTGCTTTATATTTTTTCTAAACAAACAATACGTGATTAAACATTTCTTTTTGCATTGTAAATATTAAAAAAACAATACACATTAAGTCGGTAAAAATATCTGTGATAGTGCTTTCAATTCAATTGAACTAATTTTCAGCAAATTTGTAGGTATATTTCTTTTAACAAAACAATTCAAGTTTTACAAATTTTGTAAAAAAGATTTTCTAACTTTTACAAAGTTTATTTCTATTTTATATTTCTGCTATCAAAAGTTTTGATATGAAGTTAAACTGGGAACGAGCGCAATCGGAACACTAAACATATAAAACACGGAATAGAATAGAAAACAGACGACAATATGACTTCAGGCTAAAAGTTTAGGCAGGACTTCTAGTGAAGCGCTTTGCTACTAAAAATTACTTCAATATGACGTTGCAGGATAATTTGCTAAAATTAGCCGATTTTTTTATTGCTAAATATTAGTACGATAAGAATATCAAATATAAATGTGATCAGCCTACAATAACTTAGTCATATTTGAGCTAAATTTTAGTTAATTGAAAGCAACAAGATATTCTGCTAAAATGAGCAAACAATTTTAATTTTCAAATTTTTTCTTTAGAGTTGTTTTATGCGAACAAAATTCTGTCCTTTTGCCTTAAAGTCAGAGATCGTAGTCATATGCAAAAAAAAAAATAGTACATATGTGAGCAGCATGTTGCATTTTCTAATTCTTAAGTACAAAAAACGTCAAAATCGAAAAGTCGGAAAAAAAATATTAAAAAATGCCAACAAAACACGAAAAAGATAAAATTATTGCGGCTTTGTGCGAAAAATATGCATCCGATCAGCGCTGCCAACTTTGACGATTTGTCTCCATTTTGACGATTTTTGAAGTGAAATATGATAAAATGACGATGAAGATTTCACAAAATTTATTGTATGGAAAATGACGATTTATAAAAATTTGCAATTTTTAAATTTTTAAATTTATTTCTCTAAAATTTATTGACAATATTTGATCAAGTTTCGTTTTATTTAAAATATTTAAGGAAAATGTGATAAAATGATCTCAAATGGAATAAAAATTCTACTTTTACCCATTTAATCATCAACTAAATATAAGCTCTATTATTTTGAAAGTTTTATTTTAATTTTATTTAAAATATAACGAAATTTGAATGGATTTTTTTTATATATTTTACAAAGGCAAATCCAAAATCTTCATGTTTTAATAATTTAAATCACTTAGCTACAAAATAACTGATAAAAGAGTGATTTTCTACATATCTGATTCTTGGTACATAAATATTTTTATTTATTTCACTCTTTATTGTATGCCCGAATTTTAGGAAACCAAATATCGGGAAAAAATTTTAAAACTAAAGGAATTTTGTAGATTTTAAAATAGGTCAGTGATTTTAAAATTCAATTCCCCGAAATGAGTATTGGGAGTTGTGTTTTTAAGACTCAGAGTCGTTTGTAAAGGAACTAATAAAAAAAGTTGTGAAAATTGTTAAAATTGTGAAATAATTACAAATGAAGTGAATAAAACGAAGTTGTGAGTAAAATTGCTATTTTTTTTATTGAAATATTAGGAGTTTTCGGAATGACGATTTTTTGACGATATCTCATTCTCAAAATGACGATTTTGAATATTTTTTCAACAAAATTTGACGTTTTTTGAACAAATTGGGTTGGCAGCACTGCATCCGATGTACTTAAGGTAAAAACAAATAGGAATTTAACTGTTTTTTCAATACCCGCTTCGGCTTCATCTGAAACATCATTTAAGTTATTTTTTTTTGTATATTTTTGTACAAAAACTTACCGAAATAATTCCTTTTGCTTCAATTTTATTAATTTGACAAATCTCCTTTTTTATTGGCACAGACAAATTTATTTGTTTTAAATGTTGCAAAAGCGCAAAAAATATTCTTCAAAACGGAGTAATAAAATGACAAAAACAGCTGCTTAAATAGTAAACAAAAAACAGCTGACACTAAACATACTGCATACTATACTGGAAAAACATACATGCTCAAGTTGTATTGTCGTAAAATATATTTGCCAACTGTTGTATAATATTAGCACATATGACAAATACAACACTATAGTACACCTTGTGAATTCCCAAAATATTTTACAAATTTTTATGTGAGTTTAGCAAAATATTCTGTTATCTGCATTCAGTTTTTGTTTTTTGTTTGCAAATATTTAACAAAACTTTTGCAGATTTTGGCAAAGTAATTTGCGATTTTAAATTTACTACAATACAATACAACAAAATAAAATTTTGTAAATTTAACTGTTTTATTTTTGCTGTTCTTACATTGAACCAAAAGACGTAAGTGAAATCAATATAAAATTTTTGATAACTTTTGACAAATTTTATTTTTAAAACAATAATTATGTTGATGTAAAACAGATGTAGAAAATAATTTGTCGTGCTTTTAGTCTGGTGGCGTTATTAAGGCTCCATTAGTCTTGCCGTTCCGTGCCGTGGCGAATCAGCTGTTTTGTTCATGGTTTATGCTAGGTGCTTTTTAGAAAAACGCACCATCCATAATCGAAAAACAAAACAGCTGATTTGTTACGATACGCAATACTAATTGAGCCTTTACTCGTGTTAGCGTATGAGAGCCATTTGTAAAAGTTGGAAAAGTTAATAAAATGATGTTAAAAGGTTCTTACAAAACAATTGTGAATTATTATTTAAACTCAGTGAATTATACTGGATAGTTAAGTATGGGCTTATTAATTATTTTAAAATAATTTTTTTTTTATTTCATACTGTTTTTTGTAGGTAAATTGTAAACTTTTATTACTGCCATTACTTTATATTTTTATATTATTCTGTTTTTATCATCTCTAATAGTGAATAAAACTATTTATAAAAATATAAAAAATGTAATTAATTATTAATTTAAATATTAAATAAATTAACGTGTGTGCGCCCCGGTAGGCTAGTTGGTAGCGTGCTGGCTTATCAGTGCGGGGGTCGTGGGTTCGATTCCCACCAGAGGCACTGGTCTGTTTTCGCTACAACGCGCCGAAGGCCATAGTAGCTAGTGCTCGGTTAGGGTAATAATAATTTGTAATTATATGATTATTAATTAATAAAAAAAAATAAAAAAAAATTAATGTGTTTTGTATAATAATGTTTCATGTATTTTTAAAAATTTGGGTTTGGCTACGTACTGCGTTATAATTTCTATTTTTATTATTTTTTGTATTTTTATCAAATTCTTATTTTTTGAATTAAACTATCGAAAGACGTATATTATTTAAAATTAAAATTTATAAAAGATAAAAATATATAAAATTAAAAATTAATAATAAATCGACAAAATACGAATAGATTAAATAAAGCGCATTGTTAAATTGAATAAAGCGCATTGTTAAAGCAACAAAATAATTATTTCATTTGATTAAATAAATTAGTTAAAATAACTTATTTCTGTTAATACATTTGACGATATTTCGTCAAAATAAGAATCAAC
This sequence comes from Delia radicum, assembly GCA_021234595.1. Lineage (NCBI taxonomy): Eukaryota > Metazoa > Arthropoda > Insecta > Diptera > Anthomyiidae > Delia > Delia radicum. The sequence continues at coordinate 242,392,802 of CM037852.1, forward strand.
AAATAGTTAAACGTCAAAAAATACATTTCCTAAACAATTTGTTAAAATGACGGACAGGTTTCATTGGTTGTATAGTGATCACCCATTCATCAATTTAACATATGATATAGTTGATTTCACTGCTATTTTTCATTGCTATATATTGAACAAAAAAACATCTGCTATTTTAAGCAGTTTTTTTCTGTAACGTCCTTCTTAACTAGTTTTTAGTAGGATTTTCTGCAATTTTTAAACAATTATTTCTTCGAGTACAGCAGTTATCTGACTTCAGTAATTTTTATGTGACTTTATTGTATATGTCTTGCAAAACATTCGCAAGACATTTTTTTATAAATTATAAAAATATGGCCAACATTAAAGGCTCTATGAAATAAGGCCCCAATGAAATAAGTCCCCAAAAAAAAAATGAAATAAGGCCCCCAAAATGTCTAATAAAAAAAATTATGGTCTTATTTCATTTTTTGGGGCTTTATTTAATTTTTTTTTTTTTTTGAGACTTTTTTTCATAATGAAATAAGGCCCCAATTTAAGACATGAAATAAGTATCCAAATAATATTTTTGGGGTGTTATTTCATTTTCTTAAAAATCAAAATTTTTAAGGAATGTAAGCAACCAATCTCATTCAAAGCACGCAGAAAAAACTTTATTTCGCGAAGCCGCCTGCCGCGTAATACGGAGGAAAAAAACCCCTAAGAGCGGCCGAAGGCCGCCACCCAGAAGAACTTGTTTTTCAAATCAGATGTCGAATCCGTTGAAATCTTATATTTTTAAGACATCAAGTAACATTTATTTGACCTGTCATAAGTTTTTATGTCCCAAAATACCAACCTATTGTTTTTTAATGATTATTTTTTTAAAAGTCTATTTTATTAAAAATTTTAAGTATATATTAGTGTCTAAACGTTTAATAAACAGAAGATAAAAAACAATCAATTAGCTGTTTAAATGACAAAGCTATGACTGGTCAAATTATATTACTTATTGTCTTAAAAATAAGATTTCAACGGATTCGACATTGGATTTGTAAAAACAAGTTTTTCTGTGTGGCGGCCTTCGGCTGCTCTTAGGGTTTTTTCCTCCGTAGAACGCGGCAGTCGGCTACGCGAAATAAAGTTTTTTCTGCGTGCGACACAAAAAACAAACTATCAATTCGTTTGCTATATTTTTTTTAGGGTACAAGAATAATCTTCCAGTGAATATTGTTTTAAATTGTTTTTTAGTGAAATATTTTTAATGTTCATATTTACAGGTTTCATTTACTAATTTTTCTTATGTTTTTGCCGTCAAACAGCTGAGGACTCTTTGTATTAATTAGGAATAAAAAAATATTTTAATGTAATATATAATTAAGTTTTTTTTTTAATTGGGGCCTTATTTCATTTTCGAAATGAGGCTTTACTTCATTATGAAATAAAGCCCCAAAAATTGCGGCGTTATTTCATTTTATTTTGGGCTTTTGTTTCATTTTGTTGGGGCTTTTTTTCATTTTTTTTGGGGAATTGTTTCATAATGAAATAAAGCCATAAAAAATGGGGAGTTATTTCATTTTTGGTTTGGGGACTTATTTCATTTGGGGCCTTATTTCATAGAGCCAACATTAAAGTATCCCATGAAAATAATAAAAGCTTTTTAAAATGAATAAGTCTGTTTTTTAATATTTGAAGTATAAAAATCGTCAAAATAGGGATCACAGCATGCAAGAGAATATTTTTCAAAACATTCATGCTTACCTTTAATGTATAGGAAAACAGTCGGCTAAAGACACAGACCGACAAAATTGGACATTTTGATGAAAAGTTTTTTTTTTTCAATAATAAGCTCCAAATATTTCCATTACTCGGAATCTCTTTTACTTCGATATTTCTTCATTTATGGGACACCTTACTGTACATATTATTTCTATATAATTATCGTTTGTTTCACCCATAAGTGTTTAATTAACATACATACGAATAATGTTTAGATGACAACAGTGAATTGAGTCTTTAGATGCATTTAACATAATTATATAATGCTAATGCCAATGACACAATTCTGGGACAGTAACATTTACGAAAATAAAAAATACAGCGGAATTCATTTAAAGCGATTTGTACAGCAATCACTTTTAACTAGAGCTTATGATCTACGGTTAACCGGTCAGACCGGTTTCCACAACCAGCCCGGTAGTCTACCCGGTAGGAGTCTATCCGAACTACCCGGGTAGACCGTAAAAAGTACATTTTAGCAAAAACAGTACCTTTTAGCAAAAAAAGTACCTCTTAGCAAAAGAAGTACCTTTTTAGCAATGAGCGATTTTAAAGTATAGCAAAGCTAGGCGGTATTTTTTGAAAAAAATATCTTTTTCAAAAAAGTACTGTTACCCATGTTAGGTTATTTCGGTTTATTTCATTCTATTAAAAGTAACTATAGATAAATTTGATATCAAATGAAAGGTATTTTAAAGACACATTCACTGGTGTACAAAATATGCCCAAAGACATTCAAGTATGTTTGTTATTCAAAAAAATGTGTGTTTGAGTAACATTAAATCTGGTGTTTTATTAAGGAATTTTAGTTGCATTAAGCTAAAAATAATGCATAGCAATGCCTATTTAATTTATTCGAGGGTGTTTCTGAGGTTTTTCCGAAATTTGAAACCGTTCGGTTTTTATGCGAATTTTCCCAAAGAGCCTTTTTCGACTATATTTCAAATAATTCAAAAATGTGGCAATATGAGTATTAAAATGTTTGAATTTTTGAGTACACAGCAAAACTTTGGTAATGGGTGCGATAAAGTAATGCATTACCTTGTAATGTGTACTCCTTACCTGTATCATTATTTTCCAACAATAAGTAATGAGTTACCGATAATGAAATACTCATGGATTACCTTGTAATGATACCTTATTACATTTTACATTACTTTAAAACATAAAATAATGACTTACCGATCATCAATTACATAATGCATGAACTATAAACTTAAAGTAATTATTAATATATATTTTTGAAAATCTATTTATAGACACATTACTTTTTGATTTTTTGTAAGCATGAGGGTAAGGTGTATATTTTTGATATCACGTACGAAAACACGAAGCACAACAATTCATTTACATTTTAACCCTTTCGACCCCGAAGTTGCCTGTGGGCATCTTCACTGTTTGTGGTCATTTAGCACAAGCTGTGATTGATATATTTCTTTTGTTTAAGTAGTTGCTTACAAGTTAATGTTTTAGAAATGAAATCAAACCAAACCACTAACATTTCACAGTTACATTTTAAATTATTTTCAATAATGTGCAGTTGCATCGGCGATAATTAGTGATTTATTAATATTTAAAAATATATACATAATTAAAAAAAAAAAACTCTAAAATCGTATGATGAACAATATTAAAAAACTTTTTAAATTTTATGTAGAGTTTAGTTAAAAAAAATAAAAAATTTAAGTTTTGGAAAAATCTTAATCCGTTTGGGAACGGCAGCTTGTTAAAGTTTTAACTTAAGGTACAAATATCTCCGCTAGGGGTGCTGCAAAAGCCATGAAATTAATACAAAATATTACTTTACTACAGATCAAAGTTGCCACAAAGTTTGATCGAAAAATTCATAGCCATTAAAAGTTGGGGTCGAAAGGGTTAAGCAATAAAATATTATAAAGTGTCCGCCATCTAACGTTTTTTTTCAACTAGTGCTTATTTCGTGAATGGTAACACTTAGCTCATGTCTGATTTGACAGATAATTAGTTTTATCCTTCCGCTGAACGAATATGGTTGTGTATACGCTTGAACAACGCTGGGAAATATTGCGACATTACTTTGAAAATCATGGTAATGTTGCAGATTGTGTGCGAAAATTGCGTACGGATTTTGGAAGAAGAGAAGCACCGTCAGCTCCGTATGTTCGTTATCTTGTGAAAAAAGTGAAAGAAACTGGCATCCTCATTGATAAACCAAAGCGTGAAAAGCCAAAAACAGTGCGTACATCCGACAATATTGCTGCTGTGGCAGAAAGTGTGCGTGAAGCGCCATCAACATCAATTCACCGTCGTTCTCAACAATTGAACATTTCGGAGACATCATTGAGACGAATTTTGTATAAAGACCTTGGTATGACGCCATACAAAGTCCAATTGGTTCAGGAGTTCAAAAAAAAAAAGTTATACGGCGGAGCCCTTTATGTATCGATGGCTCAGTTGGTAGAGTTCTCGCCTAACTAATTGTTAAATACCAGAGACCCTACGTTCGAATCCCAGTATGACATCATTAATTATTTAATAAAAAAAAAAAAATTATTTATTTAATTAAAAAAAAAATATCTGTAACAAAATTTTGTTTACATTTTTTTATGAAAATCTCTTTATATACACATTACTTTTTCCCACCATGTAACCATATAAGTAACCAGTCACTTTACCCCCTACAAGGTAATGAGTCCACCCATTACTTTTAGGCTCATCGCCTGTAAAATTCATCAGTGAAGGAAGGTGTAATGTAATGCGTGCAGCCCTATGTCGATACATTACTTTACCCATGATTTGTAATGTGTGGTTTTGCTGGGGGGTTATCATAATATAATTACAACAGATATACCATATCTTATTATGTATAGCGTATAAGTTTAATATCTAATTTTGTAAAAGTCAACATATAAAAATATATCGTTATGTATGTTACCACATAAGAAACATATAGTACAACATGGCAGTGCATGACACCATATATAACCACATATTATAATATATTTCTAGGTGAAAAACATAAAACCATATATATATACATTTATTTACTCGGGTTCTTTCAACTTTTAATAAAATGTTTTGTGTCCTTTTATCACTGGACTAAAATTCTCTAAAGATTTTACAGAAATAAAAATATTTAGAATGTACTTTACTTTTGCAAATAACACTGTGTGTAATTTTTTAAGTCATGGCAAAATAACCATATACGGACACCACTACGTGATAAAAGACTAAAAAAAAAGACCCGTGTCTCCCAATTTTTCCCAAAGTCATCTCCTTTTTTGTTTATGGGCCGCCAAAGATTTGGGGCCTCGGTATCATTTTCGCAAAAAAGTGATCATTTTCTCAGGCTCATATCTTGCAAACCGTTCAGAATTTCGATTTACTCTCTATGGCAAAGTTGTAGCTCATGTCATAAAGAACAAATTGCGAACATATAAAATCAAAAAAACTTCACCTTCCAGATCAAAATCGCAAAAAACTTAAAAAATACGATTTTTTTTTACCTTTTTTCCCGTGTTCAGATCCATAGGTAGCAAACCGTTCAAAATTCAAGGAAACAATCAACTACAAAAATTTACCTAAGATCTCAATAAACGAATTTCTAGAACATATAAACTTCCTAGAGATGATTCTTAACACTGTTTAGGTAGCGCGCAAAAGTGAAAAATTTTTTAATTTCATTTTTTTTTTCCTTTTTTCTCCTGTTTAGGTGCATAGGTAGCAAACCCAATTCCCAGGAAGTTTATATGTTCTAGAAAAAAAAAAAATGAAATTAAAAAATTTTTCACTTTTGCGCGCTACCTAAACAGTGTTAAGAATCATCTCTAGGAAGTTTATATGTTCTAGAAATTCGTTTATTGAGATCTTAGGTAAATTTTTGTAGTTGATTGTTTCCTTGAATTTTGAACGGTTTGCTACCTATGGACCTGAACACGGGAAAAAAGGTAAAAAAAATCGTATTTTTTTAAGTTTTTTGCGATTTTGATCTGGAAGGTGAAGTTTTTTTGATTTTATATGTTCGCAATTTGTTCTTTATGACATGAGCTACAACTTTGCCATAGAGAGTAAATCGAAATTCTGAACGGTTTGCAAGATATGAGCTTGAGAAAATGATCACTTTTTTGCGAAAATGATACCGAGGCCCCAAATCTTTGGCGGCCCATAAACAAAAAAGGAGATGACTTTGGGAAAAACTGGGAGACACGTGTCTTTTTTTTTTAGTCTTTTATCACGTAGTGGTGTCCGTATATGGTTATTTTTTTTCGTGTTGCACTGTGTAACGCAATGAAGTTTTTGAAAATTGGATGTTAAAATAGCGAAAAGATACATTTACCAAATCCCTTATACAAAAGAAGATAAACATGTTTTTAAATTATTTTAATTTATCTGCAAAATTAAAGTTTTTACTATGAATTTTACAAATCTTTTTATTTGAGTGTAATAAATTAAAAAAACAAAATCGGAAAATTGAGCAATAATGTTGCAGGTGTATGGGTACATTTATATATAAATGCGATATATAAAGCTTTTAAGTAACATTTGATGTCTGTAAAAATTGAGCTTATTTCTATAATAAAAAGCTGCTACATTTATGTAAATAATAGACATGAATTTACTCTCTCTGTAATCGCTCCTCTGTTAGTGATAAATCTCTGTTGAAGTGTTTCCCAGTGGTGATGTTATGTTGTATACCTAAAATCTCCCTTCAAATGGTAAAAGGTTATTTCGTTTCATTGTCATTACCAACGTACGTAAATGCCGGTAATAATAAAAGTTTATTATTTCTACAACCATGAAAGTTTAGTGAAGCTGTGCCAGTACAAGGGTTGCGAAACGAGAAATCAACTTTACAAGGATATATTATTGAGACATAATTTTCAAGTTTATTTATTTCAAATTCATTTCAAAACCAAGGCCTACACTTAGAATACTATGTAGGTAAAGCACGGTGCGCCTAAGTGAATTTAAATAAAATTTGCGTGTTACTCCAATCTGAGAACGGTCTAAAACGGTCTAAAACGAAAAGAATCTATGTAGGTGGAGCTTTTTTTCGTGGTCAATCAAAAGTTCTACTGTCTTTAGTCTAGGGGTACCTTACCGATTTTGATAATAAAAAATTAGAAACGACTCAGATACGTGAGCAGAGTCTGACATTTTTTTTTTTTGTCAGACACGCCCCCTTTGGAGGCGGCAAGGCTAAAGAGTTAAATTTTTTAAGTTTCAATTTCTCAAAAATTACTCATTTGTTCGGGACAAATTATATGTTACTGGAAAACTTATAACATTTTTTCGCATATGATAAGTATACATTTTTATTCTCCACGGATGGGAGCGTGTTATTTCATTTTAAAATTAAAAATTACCGAAAAATAAAATGCAAGGCTTAGAAGTAAATTTTTTAGGTTAAAATTTTTAGAAAAATTATTTTTTAAATTTAAAGTAAATAATACGCTGCTATCCCTGAAAATAAAAATGTATATATATATATATATATATATATATATCATACGAAAGAAAATTTTATAAGCTTTCGAGTGAGATATCATTTGTCCCGAACAGACAAGTAATTTTAGAGAAAATTTAAACTTAAAAAATGTAACTCTTTAGCCTTGCCGCTGTCATTTGCATTTACTACTACCTACATAATTTCGTGAGTGCAACTCCAAGTTGAATTTATAAATTTGGATCAAAATATCTGGTGACATTGTTTGGCCCATAACGGGCATTTAAAAAAATGCCTTAAATTTGTATTTATGCATTTCATATTTTGTTTTCACAAGCCGTACAAACAATTGTTTGGTGGCACTTTATCATATCATAAAATGTCAATGTATACTTTACGGCGTTTGTATGATAAACATATAATTGCTTAACCCATTTTATACCACAGTTGGGTATAAAATTTACAATGACGTCACATATAATCTAAAACGACATAACATCAATTTTTAAACGTTTCCAGAAGAAGCAAAAAACGTTGTAAAATTAAAAATATTCCGGATATAAAAACTATTTTTTGTATTTATGCTTAACCCTCAAACCTGCCTAACCTTTTTTGGAATACAATTTATAACACTTGTTCGGCACGAAATATAATGAATATTTTCGGTGTATTTTATTATGTAGGTAAAGACGACAGCAATGGTAGTCAAAAACAAATGAAATTTCACTTGAAGAAAGGACGACTAACATTTCATTAAATTCAACTAACATTCGTCATTTGTTTTAGATTTTCAAAAAATTAACAAACATTTACTTTTTTATTTTTTTAAATAACAAACTGTAATGACTGTATGACTGTAAAAAAAATTAATGAAAAATCATAAAACAGTAATTGGATGTGGTTGGTTTTTTTTTTTAAATGAACTACAATGTTAGTAAAAAATTAAATTTGTTCTACAAATGACTGACATTTACATTAAAAATAAAGAAACTGTATTACAATCCAAACAACTATATATTTTAAAGCAGCAGTTCCCTGAGTGCACGCTGAGTGTATTGAACCCCTGAGTGTATTGAACCCCAAAATACGTATTTTCGTTTTTCTCAAGGTTTCGATTTAAAAATTGTATGGAATTTGACAGTCGAAAACTAGAAAAAACAGCAGATCGTTTAGCCGAATTTAGCAAATTGTGTTTGTATTTATTAATAAAGTGAAAGTGAACAATTAGTAAACTTTACTACATTTTGGTAAACCCTAAATGGAAATCGATTTGATAAAATCAAACAATTTTTTACTAAATAATTAGTGAATTGTTTTTTTTTTCAAAATAAGATTCTTTGACAAAGTCTTTATGTTTTAGAATAAAGAAGTGTATATCTTCCAAAAAAAAGTTTCCCTCAACAATCAAAAAAAAATTAGTTTAAAGTTTTGCTAATTTTAGCAACACGTTTTTATGAATTAGTTAATTATTTTACTAAAATCAGTAAAGCTATTGAACAATTGTGTGATTTGTAAATAGAGAACAGAAAAAATTCTTGCTATAAAACAGGATTTTGTACTAAAAGTTACTGCTACAAAAACTGTAAATTGGTATAACAAAATTTTACAACAATTTTTCTACTAACTTTTTTTTAAGAACTATATTTTAAACTATAGTTGTTGATTCAAAATTTGTATGGAATTTGACAAATAATGCAAGTTGTTTTAAAAAACTGCTGCACTGAGAGATTTATATGCATTTAATCAATTAAGTTTAGCTGGAATTCGTCCATTGAAGCATTTCATTATATAAATGTAGTTTTTCATAAAATTAAAAATACTTTAATTTTATGAAAATTAAAGAATGGAGCAAAATTGATGATTAATAGGTTTTTTGTTAAAGTTCTGCCTATTATGGAGGCTCTAACTTTTCTAAAACTTCGGGTTCTGATGAGATCTTTAGCCAGATCGAAATACTAGTATCAACCTAGCTAATATGCGTGGTGTACAGCAGAGTACAAACTAAAAATTTTTTATATAAATAGAACATTTTTGGTCTTCAAAGTTTAGTAACGTCATGATGCTTGTTAGGAAAAGACCTAACCACGTGCTTGATTACTAAGAAGACAAGAATGGAGCAAAATTGATTATTAATAGGTTTTTTGTTAAAGTTCTGCCTATTATGGAGGCTCTAACTTTTCTAAAACTTCGGGTTCTGATGAGATCTTTAGCCAGATCGAAATACTAGTATCAACCTAGCTAATATGTTTGATTTGCTTTATTTTTGTAAATATACGGAGGTTGAAAGCTCGTTATAAATTGAAAAAAAAAAAAAAAAAAAAAAATACTTTAATTTTTGTAATAATGTGGAAATATTTCATTGAAAACTGTTTGATAAACACTATAAAGGTGTTTCATAAGAACTATGAAGGTTTTTCATAAAATTTATTAATTTTTCATATAATTTGCGAAGAAAACTTCATTAGTTTAGTGGGCAGATCAAAATATGTGTCACTTAAATTTTGCTCCTCTCTAACATATCCAAAGTTTTTTGAAATCTGCGTGTTCGGGTTGGGATACCTCCCTTGTCAGTGCAATTTAGCGTGCAAAGTAAATTGGGTTTAAGATTTTTTTTTTTTCAGTTTGTACAAAATATTGTTAAGAACACTTCATTACACTAAAAACAGTCTGCTTAAGTTAGCATAAAAGTTAGTTGGGTCATCAAAATTTTTGCTGGGAGAATCCTTGCAGAAAAATTGCTAATATCTGCAAATGAGTTTTGCTGAAAATCAGTGAGCTGTTTTTTTTTATCAAAAAATTTGTAAATTGAACAAATAGTTTTGCTGACACTAGTTCAATGCAAATGAAAATCAACTTGTTGAAATCAACAAAAAAATTTGCTAGAGCTTAGTAGATTGAAAATTACTAAAAAAAACTTAGTATAACCTTTTTATTTTAGTTAATTTGTTTTGCTGAAATTTAAATCTAAATTTTGTTGGTGATTGTTTTAAATATATATATATAAATTACATAACTTCCAAATTGTTAACATAATGGAATTATATAAAAAATCTGGAGATAAACAAAATATTTTATTAATTAAAAAACAAAACATAATAATTCCCAATTACTTACATGAATGTATGTATGGCGTAATTCTACACTTACAATATTTTAACATTAACTGATTGTAGTTTATCTAAAAGTTAAATCAGTTAACTTTGTTTTTGTAAGGAATATACATTTGATTTTAAAAAAAGTGAGTAGACCGGTTTTTACTATATGTTTAGTAGTTTTAAAGTACATATTCCTTTGAGTTTAACGACAAAATATTGTGAGTGTACATTTTCCAAATGAAGATAACTCTAAAATACAAAAAAAGAAATATAATTATCATAAAAACTACAAGTTAAAGGGAATATGCGAATATTTAATTGGCATTTTTTACTACCTGCTGTACACCACGGAGTATGTTATATATTCATTCTGCCTGCATCTGTTGTCTTCACAATTCTTTATATTCTGTCATAATTATTTATTGTAATAAAATCGTTCATTTAGTAAATTTATTTAATTATTCTATTTAATTAATTTATTGTTTTATTTATATCTTTTTAATATTTATAATTTTTATGTTCAAACATTATTTTGGTGTGGCTTTGTTTGATGTGTAGTATACAAAAAAAAAAAGTTTAATGAATGAAATCCGGTTGATTTTTCTGTAAGTCTTATAATGTCTATATTGTCTATATATTCTCTTTTTTCTACTCCGCTACACAAGCTGCGACATCTACATCACGTCTTTTTATTTGTTCTCCGTGCTCTGATTGTGCTTATCAGCAGATTTTTGGTAGCTACAAAAATTAGTTAAACATTAGTTTAAAATTAGTTTTTTAGTAAAAGCGTTTAACTAAAATTTTGCTGAAAACGTAAGTTCTGCAAAAAAATTGCTGTATGTTAGTTAAATATTTAAAATTTACGTTTAACAAATTTTTCAACAAACTTTTTTTTTGAGTGTAGTTGACTGGAAACTTTCAACTCTTTCAAGAAAATTTTTTCTTTGAAGTTCATATGAAACATAGTGAGCCCATGCATTATGTGAAATGAAAATCGAATAATTCGGAACTTTAAGACGAATTAGATAAATGCGTACAATGTTCAAATTTAAAAAACTAATTAAAATGAAGAAAGTTGCTTACAAATAAAGATTGTAATATTACAAATTTAATGCTTTTGTTAGGGTTGTCAATTATTAGTGTTTTGATTTTGTTCGAATAAACGACCAAACAATTTTTGACCGGAACGATCAAACAATTAATTTTTAAAAATTATTCTATTAATCGAACGAATAACGAATAAAATTAATTTATAAATACATAAATAATTAATGTACTTTTACCATATTATTCTCTAATTTTAATGAATTTTGGCATTAATTTGAATACAACTACAATACAAAATCTCAAATGCAATCATTTTAGACTATATTAATGCCAAAAATTACTCAATCATACGCCCCTTGATGAAAAAATACAGTTTTGAAAATAGTTAAAAAGTTAAATATATATCGACGAAAGTTTTAGTATATCGAAATGTTAAGATCTTATTTCACTTACCGTAGAATTTACATAAATGGAATTCAAAGTTCACGTACGTGCAACTATGCAATCGTTGTAAAATATCTGTATTTTTTATAGTTTTTTTTTAAATTTCAATTATGTATATCTTCGATAGAGTTCTGATTTGATTTTGTCTATCATTATTTTTTATATAAATTTTCTCAAAGCTTATTAATTTTATTAAAAGACGTATTTTATTTTAATTATTCGTTTTATTCGATTAATCAGTCAAAATTTATTCGAATTATTCGTTATTCGTAAATCATGTTTTTAAATTGTTAGTTCGAATTTTCGTTTTGTTCGCATTTGTGAATATGAGGCGTGTATATGAGGCGTTTCAAGCCAAATGCCCCGCTACAGGAAAAAGTATGTCCGATTAATGTCAAATTTGCAGTATTTACTGGTATATATGAAAGGTTGTGACAATTTTTTTCTAAAAATTAATACTAAATATTGGCAAATTAGAAATTTTATTATTTCCAAAAGAAATTTAAAATATTTTTCTATCGATTCAAATAATTTCAGCGTGTTACTCGACTTCGTTTGGAAAAAAATTTTGTTGTATAATCAATTATAACATCAGCACGTATGATTAACATTAATTCATCATACGGTCTGTTGTCTCTACTATATAGAACAAAACTATTATTTTCATCTGAATATTTGCGAAATTAAACGAATATTTTTTTAAAAAACGAAGCAGAGCAACAAACTTAAACTTTCTGAATTGACTGAAACCCCTATTAGTTTTTTTTTTTTGCTGATGTTTGGATAAATTAAGTTGTCTTTTGCGCTAAATATTCGTAACTAGTTCTGAATTTATTATTTTGAATTTTTGTATTTTATTCAAATTGTTCATAAACAAATCTATGCCATATTTCCAACATTTTCCAAATTCCAATCAATTTATATAATTGAATTAAATATATTTAATTAATTTTATTTTCAATTAGATCTATTAAAAATTTAATTGGATATTGTTTTTAATTTCAAATACATTTTTAGTAGATACAGGGTGGGCCAACTTCGACTGACTGATTTGAAATACTTCCAACTTTTTTTATTTTAACAGGTTTTAATTTTATTATTTTTTTAAATGAAAGTATATCTTACAATTTTTTTTGTATGAAAATCATTTTGTCATTTAATGGCTCTTTTCTAAACGTTTTGCATTACGTTGCTGGTTCCAATTTTGCTATTTCTGTACGAATATTCTGCTTAAGTTGTTGAATGTTTTGTGGTTTGTTTACGTAAATCCGTCAATTCAAGAAACCCCACAAAAAATTCAGTTGTCAAATCTGGGGAACGAGGTGGCCTCGCAAAATTAGCAATTTTTAAAATTATTTGGTCATTAAAAAGACCTCACAGAATCAACATTGTGTCTCTTGCGGTATGAGCTGTAGCGCCATCTTGCTGGAACAATATGTCAGGATTATTGAGAACTACCGGACGTAAAAAATTTTCCAACATTGTTCGATATTCCGCCTAGGAGAAAGTTTCTGGTTCCCCAGCTTAATTTTCGAAAAAACTCTAACTCTTTTAGCCATTATTCCAGACCAAACCGTGCATTTGAGATGGTGTAACTGTTGCTGATGCTCTTGGATTTTAAGTACACCAAATTCGGCAGTTCTGTTTATTAACATATCAATATAAATTAAAATATGCTGCATCGCTCTATGTAGAAAATGTAGAAATGTGTCCCATTAAAAAGTTTTAGAAATAAAAAAAAATTTATATTTTTAAAGTCTAAAGTTCCAAGGATCGAAGAGTATTTGAATTTTCTTTCTAGCTTTTGCTAAACTTTTACAATTCGCATTTGAATTTAAAATTTTCGTTAACACCCTTTATCGTTTAGACTTTTTAAAACTCAAAAACTACCAGAAATTATTTCAAATTCTGAAACATCCGTTAAATATTATTTGATATGTTCTTAATTTTGAATCGAATTTTTTAAATATAATATGAAATGTTTATGAAACCTTTCATAATATTTATATTACATAAAAATTTGTAAAACTTTCAGATAAATTTATGAAACTGCTTCATTTTGTTTATGAAATATTTAAGCAAATTTATGTAACATTTTGCAAAAAGTTATGAAACTTCTTCATCATATTTATGAAACATTTAATAAATATGAAGAAGCCTGTCATCAATTTGCCATTTTATGAAACAGCGTCTTCATATTTATAAAGTGCAGCTTTGGACGAAAATCAATGAAGTTTTTCATCATATTTATGAAGTTTTTCAGCTTTTGCCCTGAGTGTGACAATAAGTAATATATTTAATTAAATTTATGAAAATTTTGTTAATATTTAAACACGTCTGCTTGACAAACTTTTTTGAAAAATTAAAAAGTTGTTAAATTTTATATTCATAACATTTAGGACTAAAAATATTGTGAGTATGTCTCGATATAACTTTTTTTAGATGGACAGTTGGTACGCAAAGCCTCATATGTGAACTGTTTATTTAAAAGGGTCATAAGTCCATTTTTTTTAAAACGAGATATTAAAGACTTTGTGTTTTAATCTGTTGTTGTAGGTCAATAACATGGCAAAACAAAACAAGGTAAAGGCATTAGGGAGAAATAATGTTTTTTATTTGAATTTCTAGGTTTTTCTGTCTACTTTTTATATGAATTTTTGTCAGTTTTTTTTGAAAACGAGAGAACATTTTTCTAATAAGTCTACCAGGTATTGTTATGAAATCTTCAATAAAATGTTTGTGTTTACCTCATCCCATAATTCCCAATAGGGTTGTTCACAAGGGGTACTAAATGTTGTATGTGCTGTATAGTCGTATCGACAATATATTATAATACGATACAACATTTCTACCTAATATATTTAGCGTACTATTCAGTATGCTAACATAGTGAAAACCCCACAAAAAAAAAAAAAAAACCAAAAACCTTCGTCAAATTGAAAATAATGTTTTACTATCTCTATTTTTACAATAAAACATACAACACCTTTTGAAACCCCACAATATTTTGTCATATAACATTTTTTTACCGGAGTGAATGGACTTAAGTCACTTTCTAAGAAAATATTTTTAACAAAGTGTTAACTTTTGTGTTAATGAACTAACTATATTTTGTTTATGATTTACTGAGTTTTATCAAATTCAATTATTTTCTTAATTTTGACTAAGAGTGGACTTAATTTACTTTCAAAATAAACAATTCATGTATACTCAAATAAAAACGTCGATAAAAGTTACAGAAATACACTGTAATATTACAGGAAAATTAACAAAAAAAAAAAAAGAAAAATTAGTAAAGGTTACTAAAGGTTACTAAAGGTTACTAAAACTAAGCAAAATTTTGTTAAACTCTTAATGGAAATCAATTTGCTGAATCGAAAAATTTTTTTACTTAAGTTTTTAAATTTTTTATTGACATTTTTTATTACTATCCTTTGGTATTTTTTTATATTGAAGATTCGAAATGGTAAAAAAAATAATGTTGGTCTAACTATACTAATAGAAAAATATTAGTAAAAATGTTTGCTACTAAAAATTAGTTCAAAATTACGTTGCATGAAAAACTGTTAAAATTAGCAGATTTTTTTCTAAATATAAGTAAGTTAATAACATTAAGTTTATAACATTAAAAATCTACAAAAATTTTGTTATATTTAGCTAAAGTCTAGTTAATTGAAAGTAATAAATTAATCAAAAAAATTTGCTAAATATTAGTAAAAAAAAAATTACATACAAATTTTATGGATTTTTTAATGCAAATACAAATCTTGCCTTCTCAAATCAGAAGTCTGCATTTTTAGCAAACATTTTTTCATAAATATGAAAAGCAACTCATGCTAAAAGTATTAGTAAAATACAAGTTTGATATAATTTTTATTAAAAATAAAAATTATGTTTTTTTCGACATTTAATTGTGAATGAAAATGAAAATTATTCAAGTTAGAGGCCATACTCTATATTTCTTTATTAGGATATTGTCCTAACAAATAATCTATAGAGTTTTTGTTTTCAAATTTATTCTTTGACCCTTTCAGGAATGTATTGATAGATATATAAGGTGGCGCAAAAGTAATCCTCCTATCAGAAAATGCTATACATAATAAATACATTATCATCAGAACACGTTTTGAAAGCGGTAACAATCCCATGCCAAACATCAAACATTCATATAAACTGGTTTACTCACTATATGAGAACTAATATATGAGCTTGAAGTTAAAGATTATAACAATTGATCAAAAAATAAATTGAAAACTTGTTTGTTATATGTAAGGTCCACCTCTGGTGGATATTCAATACACGTTTTTTGTTTTTCTCTCCTTTTTATATTTTGTTTAGTTCATAAACAAAACAGGGGAAGTAAACTAGACGGTACTTTGTCTTTTATACAAGTTTGATATAATTTTTATTAAAAATAAAAATTATGTTTTTTTCGACCTTTAATTGTGCAATGAAAATGAAAATTATTCAAGTTCAATTATTATTTTTAATAAAAATGATATCAAACTTGTATAAAAGACAAAGTACCGTCTAGTTTACCTTCACATGTGTTGTTTATAAACTAAACAAAAAAAGGAGAAAAAACGTGTATTGAATATCTACCAGAGGTGGACCTTACATATAACAAACAAGTTTTCAATTTATTTTTTGATCAATGGTTATAATCTTTAACTTCAAGCTCATATATTAGTTCTCATGTAGTGAGTAAACTAGTTTATATGAATGTTTGATGTTTGGCATGGGATTGTTACCGCTTTCAAAACGTGTTGTGATGATGGGAACCTAGAAAATTACCGAAATAGATCTATCAACACATTCCTGAAAGGGACAAAAAACTCTATAGATTATTTGTTAGGACAATATCGTAATGAAGAAATATAGAGTATGGCCTCGAACTTGAATAATTAGTAGTATAATTAGTAAAATAATTTGCTAAAATCAGCTACGAAAATTAGTAAAAATTTTGTAATTTGTAAATAGAGATTAGGAAAAAGTGTTCACTAAAAATTAGTATAAAAGTTTATCAATTTGAATATAAAGCGTATTATTAATTTGTGTACTAACTTTTTTATTTGAGTGTATGTATTAGTACTGTATATTTAATAAATACATCTTATATACACATCCTATGTTATTATATCGACGTATCAAAATGAAGGCTTCAAGCTGTCAATGACATTGAAACGGGCGTAGAAGAAAGAAAAAAAAAAACTAACTTGACAATGAAAATTTTAAACTATTTCAAACATGTTTTACAACCATAATTTACAAGACTTGTCCATTTTGCAACGATACAATTTACAAAAATGTTTGCTCAATTAAATTTGAAAAGAAAAGTAATTGGTATTCATAATAATTGATTAAGTTATGCACAGAAGTTATGTTTAAAATAAAAAAATTAATAATACCGGAAGAAAATTCATCACTACACTCAAAACAAGAAGTCTGTAAAAGTGGCAGAAGAATTTATAATTCTACCAAAAATTAACTATTTTTAGTCACAGACTTTTTCGTATGAAAAGGCTTTAGAAACTGTTAATAGAATCAATTATAAAAACAATCAGTAAGAGGAACTTACAAATTTGTTGGAAAATTATTAACAAGAAATTTTAGGCGAGAATGAATTTATTTATCTTCCAAAAAATGTTCAATTAGTTAATACATTTTTTTTTATAATTTGAAATAGTACATATTATGAAAAGTTTTTCGACCTTTGAAATGAATGACTTTATTAAATAATTGAGCTCTAGGTCACCTTTGTATTTATAAAATATCCTTTATCATTTTATATATATCCAATATTTCGTCATTCTTTGAATGACATCTTCAGGGAGTATAAACAACAACAAACAATATTAAAAACAAAATTTTTCTGCCGCTACCCTCCACTTTGGTCAACACAACATTTAAAACTCAAATCCAGAGTGGAGGGTAGCAGGCAGAAAAATTTTGTTTTTAATATTGTTTGTTGTTGTTCATACTCCCTGAAGATGTCATTCAAAGAATGACGAAATATTGGATATATATAAAATAATAAAGATATATTAATAATAAAGTTATCAATAAAATTGTAAAAATAGAGTTGTCAAAAACGGTAAACCGGCTGTTGTATATTTTTCCGTTTTTTAAAACCGAGTTTCGTTGCGAATAATTCGGCATTTTTGAATATTTATCAATTTGAAAATTTCAGCGAGAAATGCAGTTTTTTGAAATAATTTGCAAGGGTTCTCTCAATTTTAAATGCCAACAAGTATTAAATTCTGTGAATACAAATAAGCTTTGGTTCGTTTTATTTTGGGTTTAAAAACTTTTTATTCAAATTTTTGAGATTATTGTTGCTTTTGTAAAGATTTACAATGTTTTTATAATAAAAATATTATAATCTTGTACAGTTTTTTCACACTGTAATTTCGCTTTATTTTAACCTCTCCAGGACCACTATATGATCCTTTGGTCACATCAATAAAATTGTATGACTCGAACGAAGGGGGTCAGTCGAATATGAACACATTCCAAAAAATCGAATTTATGAGTAATCTAAATTAAAATCATAATTACATATTAACTTTTTCGATATAGGCAAAATGGCAGCTCAGTGAGGAATTTTTGTATGTCGTAAGCAGTTTCATTCGGTTATTGGTATTTTGAGACTATTTCGTTAGGTTATTTTAGATTAACGATATTTCAAATTATATTGTTACGTTATTTTAAGGTTAATGTTATTTTAGGTTATTTCGTTAGGTTATTTTAGGGTTAATGTTATTTTACATTATTTATTTAGGTTATTTTAGGGTTAATGTTAAATTAAAAAGTACAAAATGCATTCCAAAATTGCAACAACAGTGAAAATGCATTTTACGAAGAATAGGATATTTTTAGATTTCAGATCGTAAAAGCAGACAATCGCATCTTTCAGAAGCATTTTTATTTTTGAAGTAGCCAGTTTAGAAACTGTACACTCACAAGAACTTTTCCATAAAAGTGCAACAATTATTTAAAAATTTAATCGGTAAAGTACTGTTTGTTTCTATGGAATATACAGTTAAATTACCAAAGAAATATTTTTTTTTTTTATTTTATTAATTAATAATCATATAATTACAAATTATATACTATTTTCCTAACCGAGCACTAGCTACTATGGCCTTTGGCGCGTTGTAGCGAAAACAGACCAGTGCACAGTGGTTTCCCTTCTATGTACATGCGGTCAAAAATCAATATCTCCAAAACTGAAAAAGCTAGGGTCGTCAAAATTTGTCAGCTCATAGCATTCCCGAAGAACTTAAAGTTTACGAATGTAACCAAGGGTTACTTGGCTTATAGATTTGTTTTAAGAATTTTTGAAATAAAGTATTTCAACATGAAAATTTTTTTGTTTTAAATAATTTTTGTAAAATTTTATTCTATTTTTATTCATTCGAAATGTACACTGAAAAAAAAAACTAAATTAAAAAGTTATACAAAGTTATATAATGCAATATGAGGTATTATTAAGTAATATAAGGTAATAAGGTAAAATAAGATATTAATATATATCAAATATTTAGGAAATTTAAAACTCATTGACTTAAACTACTTGTTTTCTTTGTTGGTAAGTTTCTGGCTGAAGAAATAAATGGATCTGAACTTAAAAAGAGCCTATTTAAAAGATCTGTATTTGTAGCAATGCGCGATATTTTTCGTGTGCAGGCAGTTCTTTTTCAAGGGATTTTGCTTCTAGCTGAATAGTTTCAAGACTTTCAAACCATTTTTTATGCTAATTCAAAATAATTAATTTGCTTCGATGATTTTTCGTCCAAAGTATACCAATCCGCTTACAAAGGCTTTTTTGCTCAGGTCGAATTTTATTTTTTCAGCCTTCAATTTTTCCTCCATAATTTTAAATATTTTTTTTTCTATTAAATGATATTTACCAGCTATGAAACCCCAAATGTCAAGCACATACATTCTAGAAAATTGGCACTGACAGAATAAACCTTCTACATTAATTTCCATATTGATATTTTTGAAACTTTTAACACTATCGCGAAAACAATTAATTATAAGAATTAAAAGTTGACCTTTGTTTTCACACCGAAAGTCAAATACCTTAATATTGCAATATAAAGTTTAAAATAACAACAATTTAAAAAAAAAAATTATTTCTCTTTACTCATATTCTTAAAAAGAAATATTACAAAACAAAATGCGATTTTTCATTATTTTTCGTCGGATGACTATGTAAATCACATCCATATGCGAAAATATGCAAAAACCCGCGGCCACAATATTTTTTAATTTAAAGAGGGGTAAAAAATCTACAATTTGATGTATAAGAAGTTGTGGGTGGATGAGGGCCAAATAACTAGAAGTATACGTGAAAAAGTAGTTTTTTAAAAAACGTGTGTTTTGAAAAGATCAAAAAAGTATTCTTCAAGGATTTTTTAATTGGCATATATTTTTGCAGCTTTTATTATTTAATTTAGTAGAAAAGAAGTTAAAATTTAATGTTTGTAGGGTTTTTGGAGACTTCTGTCACAATATCGCAAATAACTGTTTAGATAAACTTAAGTTTTCTTTTATGACTATGCAACCACAATATATGCAATATAAACATAAGTCCACATTCATCGGACACAAACATTAAATCTCACAAAAAAAACAACAAAATTTGTTAGATTCATAAAATTTAGAGTGTTATCAATAAATTTAGTGCAATAAAGCTTAGAAAAAAACATTAATTTTTTTGATTTTTGGCCTATGGGGGAAACCACTGTGCAGTGCCTCTGGTGGGAATCGAACCCACGACCCCGCACTGATAAGCCAGCACGCTACCAACTAGCCTACCGGGGCGCACAACAAAGAGATATATGTTTTAACTTTCTGTCTGTTATTTAATAAACAAAATAAACAAAAAAAAAACGGACTTTCGATAATAGTTAAAATATTCAGTTAAAATTTTCTAATTAAAACAAAAAGTTGTTATATTATATTGAGTATTGAAATAAACGAAACCAATCTATTGTTTTTTATCGATTTTGCAAAATAATTTTTCAAGAGTTGAAAATAAACTAAAAAAATACAAATGATTTAAACGAAAATTTTACTTTTTTTTAACTGATTTTCAGTTAATTTAATGTCCCCGTAAAAATCGCTGCTTACATGTAAGCAGATTTGTAAGGGAGTAAGCTGAAAAGAATTTCATACAAATCTGCTTATATATGCCATGATTTTTATATGGCGAGTTCCCACTTGGAAGCATTACTTTATCGGAAAAATAAGCGCGTATTTCAGCTTTTATGAAAAGCAGTGATTTCATGGGTTTCAGTAAAATCACATTTCATGTCTAAATTATTACGATTAAAAGTAATAATATGAATATACATAATTTATTCTACATAAAATTCTACAGATGTTAGTTTTTGTTGTTCAAATTTTCGACATATAATATAATTATTTTATTTTTTTTTTACCGCTCCACGTGCTTAGCTCTTCAGAAACAGTTAAATGACTAATTATTTTTTATTTCATACTCGAAAACACCAAACACAATCGCAAATCACTCGGGAACATTTTTACAGATCGTTTATAATCCACGATATGGAACTTTCTGCATTACAACCTGCATCCTTGTAAGGGATCAGGGTAGGCTCCTTACAAGCTGCATCCTTGTTAGGGAAAACAGTAAGCTCAAAATTTTTGTTTGTTTATTATATTATATACAAAAATTATTCGTTTCTTTTGCTGCTTCTCAATATTATGTAATTGTAATCACTTACATCAGCGCATTTATTTTATCCTACTTCTAAAAATACGGAAATTTTTTACTTGGGCTCATATTCCAGTAGTATTTACGGAAAAAATATTGTGAGTGTATGTCATCAAAGTTTACTTGTATTCAAATTTTTTCATGTTTTTGCAAAATTAAAATGCCTATATTGCTCCATAAAGTCTTCCTGCTCACAATATGAAGAAAGTCGGATGTCATGACGTCAAAAATGCAAATTTTACAATGTGCTTTCCGGGAATGAACTTTTTGTATGATAGTTTGTATTTATGATTAACAAAATTTATTTTTTTTTTAATAATTTTAAAGTAATGATGTATTTGAGCGAAAAAAAAAATTTTCAATAAAAATGTTTTCTTCTTCTGCTTCCTGTAAAAGAGACTAACTAAAGTAATATTCTACAGTAATTAATTAAAAATTAATTACGATTGTCATTATCTGACGGTTGCAAAACACTTTCTAACATAAAATTTGAAGAAACTTGCTTAACGGAGACTCAATCTCTAACCTACACTTGGTGTCCAACTATTCTATGTGAATAACGCGCATCAAAAAATGGGATAATTACTTGTGAAAGAGAGATAGGATTAAGAAGAAGATGCATTCTAGTTGAGAAATTAATTGTGCATTGGTATTAGTTAATTCTGTCTCTTCTGATCGAAACAATACTTGTGTGTACGTAGTAAGACAAAACTCCACTTATCCACAGTCATCGCTGTGTCGACCGTGGCTCAACTCGTTAAGATGTGAGATTACGATGATAACTTGATGCTAAGGCAGTGAGTTCGAATACCAGTACGACACCAAAAAAGTAAAAAAGTTTTTCATATAGAGCAAATTAACAATATAAAATACTTTGTTTAATTGACACATAAATTAACCACTGACGAGTTTCAGGAGAGGGACGAAATTGCGGCAGTCTGGTGTATCCCTTGTGTCCGTAAAATGTTTCAATAAAAATTTTTTCTTCTTCTTCTTCCTGTAAAAGAGACTAACTAAAGTAATATTTATTATACAGTAATTAACTAAAAATTAATTACGATTGTCATTATCTGACGGTTGCAAAACACTTTCTAATATGTATTTCGTTAGGATATTTTAATATCAGTCGATAATTTAGTATTATTTCGTTAGGGTACTTTAGTGTTATCGGTATTTAAAGTTTTTTCGTTAGTGTTATTTTAAGATTAAAAATAGTTCATTGAAAAGGTATTGAATTGTTATCGCTCATTTTACAAAGTACTGAATTTTGTACTAAGTTTTGTTGCTGTTTTTAGCAAAATATTTGAAAACATGTTGCTAAAGTTATCAAAATATATGAATATTTTAAACAAATAAAATTTTTTGTTACAGATAAAAACAATGTTCATCTATTATGAAAAAATGAAAAAAGAATTGAAAAACCAAATATTGTAGTTTTACTTTTTTAATTTTTTTTTCTGTGAATTTCTATTGGATGTATCAAAATATAGCAAATGTTTGCTGTTTTTAGCAAATTAATTTTTAATTGCAGTTTACTGAAATTTTACTAATATTTAGTAGCGTTTACGAATTTTTTCTACAATTTCAATTTACTACATTTCTGCAGACATGTGTTGCTAAATTTAGCAAAAAATACTGCAAGGCTGAAAATAGTTAACTTTTATGTAATAATAGCTAAATTTTTGGTAGCAGTTCTATAAATTCATCACATTTTCTTCACATTTTTTGTGGGACTAAAATACATTTTCTGTAGTGCGAAAAGTAAACGTCCACATATGTGGACAAGGGCGTCATAAGGTTAATTTACGACTCCTTGTGTTTATAAACGAACATAAAAAGGCTCTTTAGACCTTCTAAAGAACCATTTTATTGTGGTTTAACTGAAGACAGGAATTTGAGTAACATTTTAAAATTTGTGCCTACATAATACATGTTCATTAGGGTGGGGCGATTAGTATGGAAGGAAAAAAATCTTAATGGGCGCTTCGCGTTTCTGATTCTTGGGATTGTACTGAGGACAAAAGTCTACTAGACCATACGTCTACGGTGAAAATCGAGCTTCCAGATTTTGAATTTACGGCAAAAAAGCCCTATTTTGAAATTTTAAAAATTAACCCCTTAAACCCCACCCACAAATATGATTGATACATTTATCTGCTAGAGAATCTTCCAAAGAAGAGATTGATACCATAAACTTGGATAAGCTCCTTCTACTTCCTGAGATATGTCCATCCCACACATTGTTACTTTCACAAAATACGGCTAAAAAGTCAAAATCTGGAAGCTCGATTTTCACCGTAGACGTATGGTCTAGTGGACTTTTTTGCTCAGTACAATCCCAAGAATCAGAAACGCGAAGCGCCCATTAAGATGTTCAAATCGCCCCACCCTAATGTTCATATATTAGATATACAACGGATTTATAAAAACCGGCTGTTAAAAATATTCGAAAACCGGTTTTGAAATAGGTCGAATACTTGGCAACTCTAGGAACTTCGGACCCCAATTTGGTCCCGTTGATTTAGAAATTTCTTTGCTCTCAACAATAAAAAAAAACAAACTTTGTAAAATCCCAGGCAGAAAAATACAATCGGCACAGTGTTGGCAAAGCGTCGGCGACGGTCGGTTATGCGTTGGCAGAACATGGGACTTACAATCTTGACAGTATGGGCCTGTTAACCGGTTGATAACACTGCCCAACTGTTGATTTGAACGAACTTTCCGCCTTTGGCATAACGTTGGCAATTCAAAAAATTGTGTGCTTCTAAAGCAGCTTAAATTAAATTAGTTTTGAGAAATATATCTAATAAAACACATTTAAAAAGCAGCAATACAGTTCGGTCTTAGTATAATATATCATATTTAAATGTGTGAAATATAATAAAATATTTAAAATAATGCTTCTAATTGGTTGCAATATTGATACAAACAATATTGGCAAAGAATTTTGTGGATGGTACTGGCAAAACACAAGCTTTGCAAACAAAATGGTGTTTTCCTAGTACATACAATATTAGATAGTTTGGTTATTTTTAATATGGTGGGTTTTACAAAAACACGAGTGCTTTGGCAATACTATTTTTTGGTACGATTGGCAATTTCTACCTGCGTTCAATAGTACCTGCGAATGTTTGCTAATTTTAGCAACGAAAATGTATAAAAACAAATTTAATTCTAAATAGAAATTAAGAAAAATTTGTACTAAAAAATTATACTGTACTAAAAATGTGAACAGGAAACATTTTTTTTAATTTTCCTACTAACATTTTTATATTAGTGTACAGCTCAAATCAAAAAAAAAGGAAAAATATTCAGTTGTAAATTCAAATTTATAAAATTTTAACGGATTTTTCAGTATTTCTTTGAATACTTTTTATTTCGATACAAAAAAATGAGTTTGAAAATTATGAAATCAACTAAATCACAACAATGGGTTAATCTTTCTGTAACCGATACAGATCTTTTGAAATTGTATAATGAAAACCCCAGGAGATTTGAAACAAAATTAGCCGTTTATCATTTAGGCCGACTTGTATTGGAAAATTTAACATGTTTGCATAGAACTCTCGACAACAATTTGAAAGGAACCAAGTTTGAAAAAGTATTGCCTGTCTATACTTTCGGTTGGACCATGGAGGAGTTTAAAGAACGTCATACAGAAAAAAATTGGGATAATATATTGGAAATCAGTAAAAATTATTCGCCCGATATGTTGGACATTCAAAAACTTTCAAGTGAATTGAACAATATTAAAATTTGTATCAAATATATACTAGAGAATTATCTTTTAAAGCAAAATAAAGAGGATAAATTAAAAATTCAAAAAGTGTTGAATGGAGCAGCGTTGTTGGATGATGTTCGTATTATTTTGCAAAAAGAGGCAGCAGAAAATGCGATACAATGTGGAAATCAAAAATTCCTGCTTGATGAACTATATTTAAAATATCGCCTAGCAAATGTTCGAATAAGAGGACACGAAAAACAACTATTAGATAAATTCGAAGGTAAGCATAATTGATTGGTTTTCTCAATATAACGTTTAGTTTTAAATATAGTAACTATTTTTTTTTCCAAAGTCCAAGAACCTTGCACTACTCGTTACATATTAGCCAATATTGAAGCAGAAGATGATGATTATATATTGACTTTGCGTAATACAGAATCTAAGATAAGACAAGATATCGACAATTTAAATCGAAAAATTGAAAGAGAGATCATTAACCATACAAGCACCTTGGATATGTACAATATAACTTGCAGTGTAAGTAAAATAAAATAAATTTTGTGTGTCTGTAAGACTAATCAGTTATACACAGAGAGAATTTTCGTGGACGAAAATTACGAAATTTTTCAGTAAACTACCCAGTCCCAGTGTAGAAACCGTAATGAAATGTCATTACTTTTATCGCTACCTGTAATGACATCAGCTTACTCTTTCCTTTACTGTAACGCAACTAATACGGAATTACTCATAAGTAGTAAATATTACCATTATTTTCATACAAAAAATAATGCGTTACTCATAAGTACTTAATTTTATCATTATTTTAAATATCTAGTAATGATCTCAAAATTTTTTAAAAATCTAATTTTAGACCCCTTATTTTTCAACTCTAATAAGTACACATATAACTACTTATTTTAGATTTCTTGTAAGCCGGAAAGTGGTGAAATATTGTGCAAGCAAGCCATTTATGTTTGTATATTTCAAGTATAACATCCCAGTGTAGAAATGGTAATCACATGTCAATACTTTTCTCACTAAAAGTAATAATACCAGCCTACTCTATGCATTATTTTAACACAAATAATAAGGACGTATTTATAACTTGTTCACTTTCCCATTATTTCAATAGCAAAAATAATGCGTTTCATATTAGTACTTATTTTTATCATTATTTTAAGTGTACAGTAATGATCTAAACAAATTCTTAAAATCAATTCTTAGACTCATTATTTTTTCACCTCTAGCAAGTAAATATAAAACTACTAAATTCTGAATCTTAGGAAATTCTGAATCTTAGTAGGAAGGAACTGAGTCTTTTGACGGAAATCCTCACAGGACACTCGACACTGAGGACCCATCTCCACCGTATTGGTAGAGCGGACTCAGGAGTGTGTAGGGCCTGTGGGGAGGACAAGGAGACCTTGGAACAAAATCTCTGTGAATGCCCGGCATTTGCCGGGATCCGGGTCGAAATACTATCCATAACCCAATATCCACATTGGGGGATCTTAGGGGCATATGATGGAAGAGGATGAGGAATTTCGTTAGTGCGACGGAGTTCCTGGAGTAGGAAATAGACATGGGACCGATTTTTAGAGAGCACAACAAGCTGACATTCTGGCTTAAGTGGAAGTCCTCAGGGACTTGAGTCGGATTAGGGAAGCATTTCCCTTCTCCGAATCCTCTTTTCGACCTAACCTAACCTAACATATAACTACTAATTTTTGATTTTTTGCAAGCTGGTCTGTATACACTTATTCGCCTCCACACACGGTCCTATACCGTTCTCTCTTTAACAAGGCGTTGTCCGCTTGATTCCATCTCACAAAAATTCTACCATACATACAGATAATATTTCGTTGCACGAAAAATAATGAAATTTTACAGTAAATCAATAAAAACTTTCTTACAAAATAAATGAAAATTTTGCTAACATTAATAAAAAGCTTCATCATTTTTATTTATTTTTTTTATAATGTTATATTCCGTTAAAACAACAGAAAAATATTATTTATTCAAGAAGAGCCGTGCATTTTTAATTAAACGATTGATTTTGTTTTTATTCTACTCAATTTCAGAATATCATAGAACGTTCAAATAGTTTTGAAAAAAAGTTCACACATAACTATGACGAATATGATCGTATTCATCATAGTTTGACATTTAGAATAAATGAAATCCACAATAGTCGAGAACATTTAAATGATCTTAAAGAATTTTATCGCAAACGAATTAAAGAAGTACAGGAGAATAATGCCGTTCAATCAGTCCAAACACCACAAATTGATGATGATAAAGTCCACAAATGACATGAAGTTAATGAAGGTAAAAGTAATGCATATATTGGAAAAACTCTTTTCTAAACAAATCATCTTGAAATAAATATTCAGTTAAATACATTAAAAATTTATTTACATATTATATCTTTTTGAGTTTAAAGTTCATTTAAAAATTACCTAGATTTTGGCAATGAACGTATGAGTTACGTAAATTGTATACCTAGCAATATAACTCATACGCTGTAGAGAGTCGGATATTAACCCTATAAAGTTAATCTAGGTCTTTTAGACCTACATATATAGTTTTGAAAAAAGTTCACATATTTAAAATAAAATTTGAAAATATTTTATAAACATGCACTGTTATGACAGTGTTTGTTAAAACAACTTTCTCAAATAAAAACTTTTTTGGCTGAATTTTGAAACATAATTTTTTTACATATTATACTAAAAGATGAACTCATGTCGTCCTTATTACGCACATTTCTTGTTTTTCCGCACTTTCATTATATATATTTTTTACACGAAATAATTGATCATATTTGTCATTTTAGTTATGTACAAAAATGCTTTAAACGATCGCGAAATGGTATGATAAATTGTGCAAAAATGGTAAAATATAGTAAAAACTGAGAAAAAAATGCGAATTTACATGTTAATGCTGCACATTTATTAACCAAATTTGTTACCCGAATGTTAATGAAGGGTTTTATGTATTTACCATAAAAAACTAACAAGGAAATTGCTCAATGTTTGATCCACCGATTTGAGTGAAAATTGGAGATATTGCTAAGGACAAAAAAATATTAGCAATGTATATTTTTTAGGTGCGAAAACATGTCTAAAATTTTAAGAAATTTGGATTTTTTGTACGCAGTATTAAGGTATTATTTGAAATATTTAAAATATGGGTTATCAAAGCACTTCGGGAAAAAAGTCGTGTTAAAGCCAAACGATTGCGAAAAATGGCGGCCATTTTGTCAGCTGTCAAGTGATTTATGTTTAGTTTGGTTTGGCATTTCAACGTGAATGACGCCTGAACAACACTTCCAAATTGTGCAAATTCATTTTGAAAAACATGGTTCTGTTCGAAATACGTATCGCGCACTACTTCCATTTTACGGTCAACATAATCGTCCATCAGAGCAATTAATTCGATTAACTATGGAACGTTTTCGCACCACGTGCGTACAGAAGAAGTCATTGCTGATGTAGAGCGTAGAGGAAGAAACTAATCGGTCTATCCGTTAATGGTGACCGCTATAGAGCCATGATTACTGACTTTTGCGTTCATCAATTGAACAACTATGATGTGCAGGAGCTGTGGTTTCAACAAGACTGCGCAAACTATCACACTGCTCGTGCCACAATTGATTTATTGGTAACCGCATAGTTTCACGTTTTTGACCCGTAATTTGGCCTCCAACATAGTGCAATTTAACGCCGCTGGACTGTTTTCTGTGGGGATATATGAAGTCGCTAGTCTACGCCGATAATCCCGAAACGATTGACCACTTGGAGTACAACATTCGCCTCGTTATTGCCAATATACGGTCACAAATATAGGAAAAAGTCATCGAAAATTGGACCTCCAGATTAGACTACGTCCGAACGAGAAGATTATCTTTCGAATAAAGTAAATTTCGGTACCGTGAAATAACTCCCAAATGAAATAAGTCCCAATGAAATAACTCCCAATGAAACATGTCCCAACAAAAATGAAATTAGTCCCAATTTTAATAAATGAAATAACCTCCAAAGAAAAAATGAAATAAGGCCCAACATTTGGGAGTTATTTCATAGTAATAAAATAACTCCCAACAAAGAATGAAACAACTCCCAATGAAAAAAGTCCCAAAAAAATGAAATAATTCCCGATTCAAAAATATCGAATTCTGCGGTACACGGCGCATGCGATTCGCTGCCGTGGCCGCGCCTATAGGACGCGAACTACGGTGGCGCTGCATTACGCGAAACGCGGCCGCGCAGCAGTACGCGAATCGTACGCACCGCTTTCCAGAGGTGGCATGTCATAACGTCCAATGACATAATGTCCATGGACGTCACTCGAAAAGTGTCATAATGTCCATGGACTTGATGACAATTTGGAATTTGACAATTTTGGACATTATGTCACTTTCAAATGTGGAATAGCGTTCAGACTTTTTAAAATAAAAAGATTAATAATATTTAGTATATCAATACAATTTTTTTAAATATATGTATATCACAAAATAAAACTAAACTTATAAATCGTATAATCGTACGCAGAAAAAACTTTATTTCGCGAAGCCGCCTGCCGCGTTCTACGGAGGAAAAAAAACCCCTAAGAGCGGCCGAAGGCCGCCACACAGAAACACTTGTTTTTACAAATTACTTGATGTCTTAAAAATATAAGATTTCAACGGATTCGACATCTGATTTGAAAAACAAGTTCTTCTGGGTGGCGGCCTTCGGCCGCTCTTAAGGGTTTTTTTCTCCGTAGAACGCGGCAGGCGGCTTCGCGAAATAAAGTTTTTTTTGCGTGCGACACAAAAGAAACTTCAAAATTACTGATCTGTTTCCACACTGGAGTATAATGTCCATGGACCTTATGTCACCCAAAAAGTGGCATAATGTCCATGGACTTTATGTCATTCCATTTGAGGACATAATGTCACATTGCAGAGTGTCATAAAGTCCATGGACATTATGACACATTTCGAGTGGCATAACGTCCATGGACATTATGTCATTGGACGTTATGACATGCCACCAAAATTACCAAAATTCTAGCAAGAACTGCGTTCCTTTTGGTAAAATAACTCATTGTATTGCTATTATTTACTTTACGACAATTTTAAGAACCGTTACAAATGCATAAAATTTACCAAAATGGAATTTTAGTAGAAATGAAATAACTTCCAACAAAAATGAAATAACTCCCAAGATAAAATCACATTTAAAAATGAAAATGAAATAAGTCCCAACAAATGTGAAATAACTCCCAATGACAAAAATAAGTGAAATAACTCCCAACAAAATCTGGTTGGGAATTATTTCATTTGGGAGTTATTTCATAACGAAATAATTCCTAACTGAAAATTGTGAAATAAGTCTTAACGCATTGGGAGTTATTTCATAGTAAAATAAATCCCAATTTATATGGAAAATTTTTGGGAGTTATTTCATTTTTTTTTGGGAGTTATTTCATTTGGGAGTTATTTCACGTTACCGTTAATTTCATGTCAATTTAAAAAATTCATCTTAGTTTTATTGCATTTCAAAGTTCTATACCTCTATAAAAAACGCCCTTTATGATATTCGAAAAAAAAAATATTTTTTCATTCTACATTCTACTTTTTTTTTTTTTTTGAGAACGCCCCATAAAGTTCAGTTAACCCATTATTTCTAAGAAAGGCTGTTCACTTTGTACAGTAAACCTCGGTTAATTTCCCCACGCATAAATACCTTTTTCGCTTATTTACTTTGAACTTTGAGTCCCCGTTTATTTTAACCAATTTTTCATACAAAAGCCGACGGTTTATTAACTTTCGCTTAATTACCCATTTCGGTTAATAACCTCAAAATTTTCATTCCCAGAATGAAATTTCCCTTAAATTTCCCTCGTTTATTTACCCAAAGTACCTTTTGGTTACAGCCTTGCACATACACAACCAAATTAAGTAACTTTCGCTTAATTACCCATTTTGGGTAATTAACAGAAACTGTACACTCCCAAAATGAAATTTCCCTTAAATTTTGCAGTCTTTCAAGAATCAAAAAAAAAAAAACATTATTTCTTTTCCAGTTTTTAGTAAAAAAGTTTTAGGTGTTTTAATGAAATGGCTCCAAAGAACTATAAAGGAAAAGCTGAACAAAGCATCAATTGGCCGTCGACTTCAAATGTGATATTTCAACAGTCAATACATAAATATATTCGGATAATTGCATCGTTATGGGTATTTAAGAGTATTCGTATAATTACCTCTATGAGGCAATTAAACGTATACGCTTTATTGCTTTCCCCGGATAATTACCCAAAAATCTTGCCAATTTTGAAGCGGTAATTAACCGAGGTTTACTGTACCATATATTTTTTTCCTTACCTGTACATATTTACATGTCTCTAACAACATCCATATTTTCAAGTCAGCAACAATGTGTCTGAGTACAAAAAGATAGACTTAAAATCACAACAAAAACTCGTAAAACAAAATTACAAAACAAAATACCGAAAAGCAAACGTAGTAGAGAAACAAAACAAATCAAATAAATACAAAACGAGTCTAAATAATAGATGTTGGTTGGGTCGAATTTGCTTATGGTATTTTTTGTCTGCTGTTAAGTTGTCTGACTTGACTGTTGGATGTTTGTTGGCTGGCTGGATTCGATGGCTGCTGAATAAATGGATGAATGACTGAATGAATGGCTTGAAGTTTAGTGAAAACTGTTGGCAGCTTTCAGTTGAACATTTACGTTGCAGCACTACAGTAGTATTACACGGTAAACAGAAAGCGTTAAAAAAAATTATTTCCATTTGATGTCTTTTTTTGTTAAAGTGAAAATAAAATTTTATAAATAAAATCCATTATACATTTAGTAAAATGTTAAAAGAAATTTGTGTCATTTAAAGTTTGTAACAACTAAATTTTAGTTTGCAAAATAAACAAGTGCTAATTTTAAAAGTTTTACTAGTTTGAACAATGTCTACATTGTATTTATAAAGTGTTTTAAAATAAATTTCTATAAAAATAATTTAATATAATCGAAATTATTAGCTTGAATCTAAATTCAATTCTATACTCAAACGAGATAAGAATTTTAATTAAATAAATTAATATAAATCCATTAAAAAAAAAGTTAATCTGTTTTGTGATTTTATTCCATCAACAGCAATATTTATATAAAAAAAAGAAAATATTACGGAAATAATCTTCAAATTGTATCAGATAAAAGCATCACTTTTTAATAAAAGGTATGTAATTTCTGAGAAAAAAAACATACTTAAACATAAAACATCATTATCATTATACATATGTATGTATATTTTTCATCATCAACATCATCATTAACACTGGAGTTACCGAAATTTGTTTATACCTACTAGGTTATTCAATCGGTTAAACGTTACTCGATTAATCGATGAATTTTATTCAAACAATTTTATTAAAATGACCAATTTCGAGTAATGAATAACTCGAAAAATTTTGGTCGATTAGTCGAGTTAATCGAGTAAATCAAAATATGTTATATTCTAGTTTATATTTGATAAAAAAATACTTAAATTGTTTCGTATTTTTGAAAAATAATTTTTTTAAATATAAAACTACGTTTACCCTGAACCCCAAAATACATATCTTCGTTTTTTTTTCAGTTTTCGATTTTAAAATTCCATACAAATTTTAAATCGAAAACGTATTTTGGGTTCAATTTGAACGTAGTATAAAATGGCCAATTTCGAGTGATGAATAACTCGAAAAATTTTGGTCGATTAGTCGAGTAAATCAAAATATGTCCTATTTCAGTTTATATTTTATAAAAAAATACTTAAATTGTTTCGTATTTTTGAAAAATAATTTTTTTAAATATAAAACTACGTTTACCCTGAACCCCAAAATACATATATTCGTTTTTTTTTCAGTTTTCGACTTTAAAATTCCATACAAATTTTAAATCGAAAACGTATTTTGGGGTTCAATATGAACGTAGTATACGAGGGCGGATCAGTAACTCCGTGACTTTTTGAATGAAACATAGTTTTTTTTGCAAAAAAAAAAAAATTATTTTTCAACATAATCTCCTTTTAGCTCAATACACTTAGTCCAACGTTTCTCCAATTTTTGTATCCCTACAAAAAAAAAATAGGGGAGGTAATCGATGTGGATTATCCTGCGTGCATCCCAAAAAAACTGTTGCTATCACCATATTGGCCACGATTACGTTTATGGTCAATTGAAGTCAAACGAGGCACCCATCTAGGGTTGCCATTCGTACTGTTTTAAACAGTACATGTACTGTTTTTTGAAAAATGTACTGTTTTATTCACAACACCTAAAACAGTACGCAAAAGTACTGTTTTTTTGGATTTGTACTGTTTTTTTTTTGTATATTTTACATATTTTTATATAAACAAGTTTTTTTGCGTGTACAAAGAATATATATTTTTTTAACCATGTTTTTTGTACACACAGTACAATAGTTTTTTATATAAATTTTTTGAATCTCCCTATATTAATTCCACTTCGTTTCTTTGTACATATATAAGTTTGGTTTGTTTACTTTTCAAGCAATGGATGTTTGTAAACACAATTTTTTTTCATGACACTGCCCAATGCAAAAAGTAATGGCGTCCAAACTAATAATTTTAGCCAATTTGACGAAATTTAGTCAATTTGATGAAATTTAGTCAATTTTACTTCTTTAGAGGATGTAAACTTGACGAAATTTTGTTGATTTGAATAAAATTTGTTAAATCTTAAAAAAAAAATTGACAAAATTTCGTTAAAGATCTACAAAAATTTTTTTGTTGATTTTAACTACGCTATTTGGTTCGGTGTATTAACTTATTTTAAGTAAATATGTGATGTATTGAAGTAAAAGTTATGTTAACAATAAATACAAAAATGTACTGTTTTTTTTTGAAAAGTACTGCTTTTTTTTCATCAATGTACTTTTTTTCACTTTTCAAATATGGCAACCCTACACCCATCTTGCAGACAGCTTTCTTACCCCCAACTCATCATATAAAATCGAAACCACACTGCCATATGAAATGCCTATGGCATCAACAATCTCACGAACTTTTACTCTTCGATCGGCCAACACCATTTGGTGGATTTTTTCGACATTTTCGGGTGTATTGACCTCAATTGGCCGTCCAGAACGTGGAGCGTCATTTGTACTTGTGCGACCACAACGAAAGTCAGTAAACCACTTTTTTACCATTGAAATCGATGATGCAGAGTCCCCATAGTATTTATTAAGCTTGTCCTTAATTTGATTGACGGTTTTCTTTTCGCAAAAAATAATATTTAATGAGCACTCGAAATTCATTTTTTTCCATTTTTAAAAAACCACGAGCTTGTATGTTTTGAACAGCTGTTAAACGCAAAGTAAATGATGGAACGTGCTGAAAATTTGACAGTAGCCTATTAACAAGTGGTACTTGGTGGGAGCATTGTTTCATTTCATATAACTACGAGGGAAGTTCGAAAAGTCACGGACTTATTGATCCGCTCTCGTAAAATATAGAGCAATGTGTCAGTTTGACGTGTAAATTTACATATCATATATGTGTATTAGGCACCACGATATATTTTTCTTTAATAAAATATCACATTTTTAGCAATTTCAAAAGATGTTTCTAAAATATTCTTTAACAGACATTATTATAATCAAATAAATGGTCGAAACTACAAAAAAAATTTAGACTAAAATGTACGATTTCCAGAAATTAAGAGAAAATTTTAAGTATATAAATATTCAAGAAAAAATTAAAATCGCAACAATCGCAAAACCTTTAGATTGTGTTAATTTCTTTTGCAAGATTCGAATTGTCTTAACTCATTATAATTGTTTTGTGTTACAGTTCGGATGGGCCGTTCACTCTTTTCTTCAATTTGGATATATATTCAACTTAATCAAATAAATAAAAACTTTATGTAATTTATATGCTTCTTGCTCCATATTTTTCCGAGGCATATACTGATATGTAATATTATTTTTGACATTTGCAAAAATTCTAACAGTTATATCTCTAATGTGTTCTTATAGACGAACTTTCTACAAACGAAAAAAAAAAATAATGTAAAACCCCTTAATTTTATATTATTTTAGAATATTTTTTTTAATTTTAAATTAATTGCCCAACTTTTTTTTTTGCAAATTTTGATAATAGACATTTCGGAACTCCTGATTTTATATCTTTTTTGTGTTTTATTAAGAATTTTTAAGGAAAAATTAATGAAATAAAACTTTTGAAATTATTCGAGTTACACCGAGTAATTTTAAAATCTTACTCGATTAATCGAGTAAATTAAAAACCTCAAAATCGAGTTACTCGTTTACTGGAACAACACCAAACCCAAGTAATTTGAATACTCTAATACCTGCTCTGAGCAACACCAGGCAAAATATCTGGAGTTTTTTAAAAAATTGTAAAAATACATTTTGCATCAGATCATTACGGTTTAAGCAGTAATGCAATCTAGAAGTCTAGCACTTCAAAACTGCATTTAAACCATTTCGAAATATTTTGTTAAAGCGAGATTTAGAACAGAAAGTAGATGTATGACATTTTTGATAAATTTTTAATTAGTTTTTTTTCTCTAAATATAGAATTCCAAAACTAAAAAATTATATAAATAAGTGCTAATTTATCTCTTACAGTTACTAATAGGCGTACCGGTATTGGAGGCTTTAGCTGTATATAAACCAGTAAAATGTCTGGAATTATTCAGAAACTTGTCAAAAATATATCATGTAAAACACAATGTGTAGAAGTAAAGATTAGTGTAGCTTATTGATATAATTTAATGGGTTTGGCATTATATATATAAAAATATAAATTAAATAAAAATCGTACAATTTTAGAAAAAGTTACACTACAAACAAACCTAATAAAAAGTTCTTCAAAAATAGCATATATCTGCCTTCTGTTCCAAATATGGCTTAAACAATACAACAATTTGATATGCTTTGAATAAAGTTTTGCAGTGCTAGACTTAAAGATTATATTGCTGCTTATAAACCGTAATGATTGGATGAAAAATGTTTTTTTTTTTTTGACGAATTTTTAAAAAATAATAATCATTTTGGCTGGTTTTGGGGCAGAATAGGTGTAAAAAAAATTTTTCTCTTAAACTAAGTGAAATTGAAAATACAATCTTATGTGGAATTTTTACGCTACTTAATCGTACAAAAGTCATATAATAATATCTGTAATAAGTTGGAACAAACATTTTTTTAGTTTTTAATCAAAGATGCCAAAATAGTCAAAATGACTGGTCCGGTCATTCTAGTGTTAAACTCTCTTCGTTAGTGGTTGATACACACATATATATATTTTTTTGTGAAAGTTAAGTTCAAGGATACAAAAACAGCAAAATGTGCAGAAAATTGCAATGAAAATGCTGCTGCTACACGTGAAGCAAAATAAAATTTTACAGTTTACAGTAGTCAAGGTGAAGGTTAGATGAGATGCTGATGCAGAAGACCATCAGATGAAATAGGAAATAAAATCATATGCAAAAAGAAGAGAAAAATCAATAATTTGTGTAATTTATTCCATAAATTATATTCATCATTTGACGTACTTTTTCTCTATATAGAAAAACTAATCTTTGTCATTTAAAAGATGTATCGATGTATGTGTAGAAATTAATTTCTGACATGTCCTTTTAATATCAACAAGAAATTTGCGAGACATATTTGTTTGATTTCCATTAAGTATTTGGACTTTACTATTATATTAAAAATTGTTACAATATCTACTTTTTTTGTTTACAATGTCAGCGACAGACATACGTTTGTCTGTATCAGGGACGGGAAGTTCGATTTTTCAGATCGTATTCATATGTACACCGATAGAATTTTCTGCGTTGTATTAATCGAATCCATTATTAATACAATGGATGTTTCCATTAAAAATTTACCAAAGAAAGTTTCATTGAATTAATGAAATATTTTCATTAAATGCATTATAGTGCAAAAAATAATTTTTTTCCCTGTTTCATATTGGTTTATTTTGAATTTTATATTTATTTTACTTTTCTCTTTTTTTTTTCTTTAATTCTCCATGAAAGCGACTTAAACCCGCAATCATGGTAGGTGCACCAATATGTACGCGTTACCGATTGACCTAAATAACCAACCAAAAACATTTTATGAAAATTTCATTTCAATTGATGTTTCATAAACATGATGAAGAAATTGCAAAACTTTTTATGAAATGATTCATATATGTTACGTTAAGTTATTAACAGACATGCGCGGCGTCAATTACATTTCACAATCATTCACTAATGAATTTGTCATATAATTAATAATTTCTGACCTACGCTCACACTTGTTGGCTTAAACGCTTCCCAAACATGGGACATACTACTAATATTTGTGTATTTAACTACAGACCAATTACTTTTTTATGTCTAATTACATGTAATTGAGTAATTTCCCTGTAATTAAATACCTAGATGTTATTATTAATCCCCATGTTTGGTATTTTAAAGTTTACAAATTTCATAAGGTAGCGTTTAAGGCCACAAGTGTGAGCGTAGTTCTGAAATTATTAATGATATTGAAAAATTTCACAAGCCAATGATTGAGAAATGTAATTGACGCCGCCCATGTCTGGTAATTAAGTTGAACGTTTTATAAATTTATATGAAATGTTTCATAAATGTTATGAAACGTTTCATATTATATTCAAACAATTATATTTAAAATTAAGAACACATCAAATAATATTTAATTGTTGTTTCAGATAATTTTTTCTGGTAGTTTTTGAGTATTAAAAAGTATAAAGGCTGAATTATAATTGAATCAAGTGACTTAAGGTGTTGGTATGAAATGAAAATTAAAATTTTTTTAAATTTAAATAATCGTATTTTCAAATGTAAACGCTTAATTACTCGAGCGGATACGTTTCTTAAACGGACTGCAACTCTATACAATGTGTAAAAATAGTACCTACATACAATATGTTGTCTCTGTTTTACATACTTAACAAATGATGACGGATTTGCTGAAAGTATATTCTATTTTTAACAGAAAACGTATCCGTTTACGAAACGTATCCGGTCGATTAATGAAGCCTTGCTACCATAAATAAATAAGAGCGGAAAGCGGAACGTTTTTTACCGCCTAGCGTTAACGCTGAAATGTCATCCCATTTGTACTGTGGGCAATTTCTACCTGGGTAGTTACCTCAATGGGCATGCCCTTGTCAATATAAAAGAGTTTGTAATAGATGTAAAAGATGTTGCCATCTTATTACAAAAAGTATATTTTTCCACCCAAAACTTTAATTTTTAAATTGTTAGTTAAAAATTTTTAAATTTCAATTTAATACCCAATATAAAAAAATCAAATTTCAAAAAAAAGAAAAAAACTTTTCACATTTATACTAAAGGTAATATGTGTTTTGTAAAGTATTACCAGAATCGACATTTCCTTGATACCGACTTTAATTTATTATACCCAAACTTACATGCAATAATCTCCATATTCGAAATGGAGGCATTACCCACTGAATGGGATAATGTCCGTGGATTAAATGTCCAGTCACCTTAAAACGCAATTCACACCCAGAAGTCAGATTCGTGGTCACAACCGAATTTATTGGAAATCGAACGGTTCGGTTAGTTGTGACTAGCGAATTATTGTTAAGGTCATGGAGGAATTACCAAGGAGAGATAATCGCAAAGTGTTTTGTCACCAAGACGATTATTTTGGAAAATATAAGAGTAATACTATTTATGAATTTTCAATTTTATGACTTAAGTTTACCCTCGGAATTAACAAAATTTTAACGATATTTTAATTTAAGAGTAAAATCTGTTTATTTATGATGTTTTTAAAAGATTTAGGAGTTATTTTGATTTTGAAATCTTCAATATTGTGATTGTTTGCAAAAATCAGTTCTTTCTTTGTCCATGGTTAAGACAACCAAAATTCTGTTATCATATTCAAATATCTATTGTCTCAAATGATATTCAGTAGTCATAAGTAAAACATTAGATTGCCACTCGTCTGTTTTCTCTGCACAAGTACTTTTGAACTTTCCATCCCTGTTCCATACAAAAATTAAAATAATCATACATTTTTTTACAGATGACCTCTTAAAGCGCATGCGTTATGTGCGTTGTATTCATTTAACAGTAAAAAGCTCAACATTTTAATTTAACAGTTTCCTAAAGTCTTTGAAAAACTGTTATGTTAACCCTTAGGTATATATTGAGTTTTCTTTATCAGAACATAATATACGAGTGCCCATGTTATCACTTATGTAACAAGTCTTTATGGTAAGAAATTTCATTTTTGAGTGGGAGGGTTGGATTCATTTTGATTTAAGTTTGATACATTGATTGCATTCTAATAATACATATATCATGCAATAAATATATCACGTGAAGACGTTTGATAATTTGAAGGGAAATGTTTGTTATTTATTTAACAACACAATTATTTAAATAATTATAATTGTTACAATAAACATCTGTAATAAAAATTGATTAAAAAAATTGAAAAATTTACTAAATAAGTAGAGCATAAAATTTTTATAATTATGCCGAAAAAGGTGACAGTGTTATGACCAGGGCAGGGACTTTCATGCACAAAAAATCGAAAATATGCCCTTAAAATATCCAGTAAATATCCAAAATATGCTTTAAAAATATGCACTAAAAATCCAAAAAATATGCACTAAAAATCCAAAAAATATGCACCTAAATTTGAGGATTTTAAAAAATCGATTTTTTACTCTAGAGCGTTGGTTTAAAAGTAAAATCCAATATAAAAGTCTAACAAATAACTAGATCATATGTGAAATTCTACAAATGCTTTATTTTGTTTATTTTTAATTAAAACTTAATTTTATATTTTGCAAAATATGCAAAAATATGGAATTAAATTTAAAATATGAAAAAAAATGAAACAAAAAAATCCGAAATATGCACTGAAATATGCACTTATAGCAAAATATGCATTTATGCTAAAATATGCAAAAAAAATATCGATGCCATTTTGTTGCAAATTCTTTGATTCGGAAAAGTGTTTGTGCAAAATCGATTTGGGGGTACTGACTACGAACATGCATTTGCATGAAAGTCGCTGCCCTGGTTATGACAGTTAATATGAATGTTGATTAAACATAGTTAAATAAAAGTGAAAGTATTATAAATATTTAAATGATACAGAATACAAATTTTTAATGGCGAAGTTCCTATTACGATTAAAAAAAATATTAGAGACTTTTTTTGGTGACTTCCAAGAATTTGGGTGCACAACATTAAATGTTTTGAATTTTGGGATACCAATTAACAATAAAAACAATTTCAATTTCAGATGTGTTTTGTTTAAAAAATAAATTATACAATTAACAAAAAACTTCTATTATAAGCCATATACAAAAAATTATTTTCACTGAAATCTTTGTTTTGTTTGTTTAAAATTAAAAATTCAATTTTAATACCACACTAAAAAAAGTCAGTCAAGTCAGCAACAGAAATATTGCTAATATCAGCAAAAAAATTTCGCTTAATTTACTAATTTTTTCTCTGGTATTAGCAATTTTTCTGCAAGAATCGTCCCATCAAAAATGTTGCTGAAATTACTGACATTTCTTTTTGAGTGCACCCAGCAAAACTTTTTCAAATAAGTATGAACTTGCCTATTGTAAAATTATGCATTTTAACACGGGTATGTCATAGGAGGTACATTTTGCGTAAGTACTTACTCCACCACTTCAATACATATGAATTGGTAATAAATCATTACTTGTAAGTACTGAAGAATGAATTATTTCATCAATGATTTTCCACTTACCTCCAATGGCATACCTGTGTTAAAATAATGAGATGTTCTCCCCAATAGAAGGTTTGGCTGGACAATTATGATGAAACTACACCTTTTCCACTTGTTATTCAGAAAATCACACATCAATTTAAAAAACACCAATTGTAATTTCCAAATTGCATTTGATTTTCAGAAAACACCAAATGTAATTCAAAAACACGAATCATATTTTCAAATTTGCATTTCTTATAACATATGCTATTTAGAAAATACCAAATGTAATTCAAAAATTACCAAATACAATTCAATTACATTCGATATTTTCTGAATTATATTTGGTATTTTCTGAAAAACTAATACGATTTCATTAAAAACAAATGTGAATTTTTGAATAACATATCAAGACTTTATATTCAATACACTCTATGAACCAATTTCTGCAAAAAATGCTTGTTGATGGAATACTATTCGTTAGTGTCCGACCAAACAGTTCGACCAGAAAATGCATTTGGTCTGTATTCGGTATTTTAAAACATTATGGACAAATTTGGCGGATGGAAAAATGTTTATTGGACTGATTAGATGCTATTTTGAGTGTAAAATTTGAAGAAAAGTCTGTAGTTAAGCTATGAATTCACTGTTTGGCCTCAGAAAGTTCGGCCAAATCGAAAATAGTTCAGCGGCCGAACTTTTAACTTTATAGCTAAACTTCGGCTTTTCTCTTAAATTTTATACACAAAATCGAATTAAATCGGCTCAACAAACATGTTTCCAATACCAAAATTTGTCATCATTGCCTCTAGATATCAAAAAACCGACAAAATATAGTTTTTTGGCCGAACTGTTCGGTCGGACACTACTACTCGTTGATATTAGATGTATCTCTGACAAAAAATTCCAAACATCAGAAATAAGTTTTTGTACTTTTTCCTAATATTTGTTATTTCTCTATCAACCATAAGTTTTGTTTTCGAATGTAATATCCTCTATCTACCACATTAAGATTATCGACTTATTAAAAATTACATAATACTACATATTAGAACGACTCACGAAATAAATTTTAAACGAAAAAAAACTATGCCGCCAAAAAAAACGCGTGGTGGAATTTGTTTCTTTTGCCGAATTGTAACTCTTACATCAACTACAAACTTTGTCGTCTTGTAGACTGGATTAATTAAAATTTTTTTTCAAAATTTAGTTTAGACAACAGTCGAAAATGCATTCAATTTGCAAACTTTTAAATTACGTATTTGCACACATGGATGATGCACTTAACAAAAAAAAATTTTAATTTCGAACATAGTTTTCCACCCTATTGAATTTTTGTTAAAACGGGAACTAGTAAGAATTTCGAAAAAAGCTGAAGCAATTATTTAGTTAAATCGACTAAAGATTAAAATATGGAATTTTGGTATTATATCACAAAAGTTTTCGTACAAAAAATTTGAAAATCATTTTTTTGGTTACAGACTATCCTTAATATTAATATAGTTTTTATAAATTTTAGTGGCAATTCTTAATCCAATTAATGTTTTTAAATTCAAAATAAAAATTCTTAACATTATATTATTTTTCTGAATTTTAATAAAAATGATTATCAACTGATGTTTTCTAAATTTCAATTTGAAATTCTGAGTTTTAATTTATATATTCTGAATTACAGTTGCAAGAATATTGGGTTTTAAAAATAACATATTAAAAATGAATTGTTTCCATTAGCTGTAGCCTTCATCGTATTTGCACAGTAGCAAAGAAAATTTTTCATTTCATTAAAATTTATGAATTTGCTTCATCATATTAATAAATTGTCATTTAACATTTATGAAACATTTCATAAAAAGCTATGAAACTTCTTTGTATTAATAAAACATTTCATAAATATCAAGAGGCCTGTCATTAATTAGCTCTTTTTATGACACAACATCATCATATTTATGAAGTGTTACATTGGATAAAAATCAATGAAGTTTTTTCATATTTATGAAATTGTTCATAAATATGATGAAGCTTTTTCCCTGAGTGTTGAGGGTATTAAATATTAAGCTCTCGATATGGTATTTTTTGAATTACAATTGAGGCTTTTAGAATTTCATTTGCTTTTCTCAGTTTCAAATATAATTTTCTGAATTTGATTTGCAAATTTGAAATTGCATTTGTGTTTTTTTTGCCAAAATCAAATGCAATTTTGAAATTACATTTCTTATTTTCTGAATAACAAATGGAAATGGTGTAGAAACCAAACAAACAAAATAAGTTCCTGGAGAATGCTTGTTAATTACTGTTAGTATCAGTGTTTTTTTTTAATTTTTTGGCTCAAACACGTTTTCTTTTTCTGTTAAAGTTTCTTGTTTATTTATTGTCTGTTTAAACCTTTTTTTTTTACTTTACTGTAGAAAATGACGTTAACCCACTAACCTTGTTGATAATACTTAGCTGTCATACAATTTACTTACTTACTATTTTCTCTCTCTGCATTTAACTTGTTTATTCACCATATTGTCTCTATATCAATTATAAAAAAAAAAAAATAAACCGGCTTTTACATTTTAAAAAAAGGCATGTCAAAAAAAAAATAAGTTTACAC
Organism: Delia radicum; assembly: GCA_021234595.1. Classification (NCBI taxonomy): domain Eukaryota; kingdom Metazoa; phylum Arthropoda; class Insecta; order Diptera; family Anthomyiidae; genus Delia; species Delia radicum. The sequence goes on from CM037852.1 coordinate 242,436,400, forward strand.
ACTGTGTTTTTAACGTTTAATGACAGTTAAAAGTTAATAACTTAATTTCAAAGTAAAAAAGCAATAAAAGTGTTAAAGAATCATTTACAATCTGGAATTTGTTTTAATTATTAATAAACAAAAGCTTTCTCCTTTAACAAATTATAGGCTTGTTTTCTTACTTATTGGGTAAAGTTCGGTAAAATGAGAGTTAACAAAAAATACTCTCAAAAAAGACAAAAACACACAAAGTACACGAACACCAAAAACCACATTTCTAGCCCAAATAATAAATAATTTCCTACTAGGCACTTTTTCTGCAAAATTCTTTCTTTTTTCCAATTTTGAAGACAAATTAAGCGGTTTTTGGACCAAAAATGTTGTCAACAGTGTACCTTTTTGTAAATAAACAACAGCTGGTAAACACATCTGATGATATAATAACAATTTACCCAAATTTAGTGGAGAAACACAATAAATGATAAAACTGATAGCGAAACAAATTCCCCATACATTTTGCATGACAGGCTCCTCAGCCTGTCATGGAGAGTACGTTGGATTAACTCACATATGAAAACTGTTCTCATTAAGAAATGGTCAAACGGGACTACATGTACTCGTCATATGGCGAGGATGGGCATTGTGAACTACACATTGCGTGTGTCAAGTCTGGTGGATGGGGACACGACGAAACACTATGTCTGTTACTGTCTGGCTTTCTCTAGGACCAGATAGCGCAGTCTGGGCGATGACGTCTTGTTTATGACATCTGTTCATAAACTTCCCCTGCCTAATTTTCTCAGATTCATTCACTCAGGGAACTTCTGCTGTAAATATTTGTAGTTGTTTGAGTTGTAATACAGTGTATTAACTTTTAAGTGAAAAACAGTAATTTGTAGAAGAAATTTTAGTTTTGACTACAATTGTAGTCCATTAAAAAAAACAAACCACATTAAATTACTGTATTATGATTTTACATTCATTTAAATGTAAATGACAATGTTAGTTGAATTTACTGAAAGTGAAATTTCATTTGTTTTGAACTACATATGCAGTAGAGTTTCCCAGTCTTTATTAAAAAGACTGGGAAATTCCAGGCATGGACTAGTGAATATTTCTTTTTGTTTTAATCTTTTTTTTTTTCTTTTTTCTATTTTTTTTGGGTATGATACAACCCAGCAAACAATCCGGTCCGTTTATGTGCCGTTTTCGGTACAGCATATACGGATCCGAAGTCCGTTTCCGTACCGTTTTCCGGATCAGTATACGGACCGGAAAACGGAATAAAAGGAACATCGAATACGGATTCGAAACAGTATAAAGCACACTAAAACGGACCGTTTTCGTACCGTCATGCTGTATATAAAACGGAGTGTACGAATTGAGTGTACGTTCAAAACGTACCGTAAACTGTACTGTATACGGTCCGAATATGGTCCGTATTCGTACTGTTTTTTTTAAATGGTCCATTTTTATTTTTTTTTATTTATTTTATCTAAATGATTTCTACTTTTTTTAATTTTAAACAAAAGTTTGGTTTTATTTTTAAATTATTATTATTTTATTAATATTTAATTTTATTAATAAATAAAACTGTTTGATTTTTATTAAACATAACACACTCCGGTAATACCGGAAAAAAAACGATAACGGTTGTAACGGAGTTTTAACTGATGAAAATTGGTGTAGTCCGGTTAAACGGCACCGAAACGGATACAGAAAAACGGAGTTAAAACGGATAATTTTCGAAAATTTGAGTAATCCAATTTTACTGTACGTTAATGGTCCGTTTTCGTACAAGCTTCGACGGATACGTCAATTCCGGTCCGTTTTCGTGCCGTCAATGCCGGATTCATGAATCCGTTTGTAACGGACAGTCCGTAAAGTTGTTTCTTGGGAATGAACAATATATATTCTGAGCGCCAAAATATTCATGTAATTGTGTGTATATTTACTCATTCCTTAAATCAGAAAATAATAAGAGTTTATTTCGAATAACGCATTTAGTAATTCGTGATCCTTAAATTTTGAACTTTGCCAGGTAACTACAATTGTTACTCCGTAGCCATAAGAATTGTTTCTCCGTTTATATAAATTAATCCTTGTTGACCACTTTAACTCCCGGTTATCAGTATGGGCCTGCCTCTGGTCAGATCCGGTAATTCTAAAGACCCAGACTTTAGCGAATTTTTAGCATAAATTGTAGCTAAAACTTCTGAAGATTTAGCTAAGTTCTTAGATAATTTACCAATAATTGTCAATGTATTCAACAGACTAGTTAGTTCAAATTTTGAATTCTGTTGTCGTAGCTTTATTTTTAATTTTAATTCTGTCCTATTAAGGAAATTAATTTAGTTGCAATTAAGATTTTAATCATATCTCTTAAAATTGTTTTAATTTCAAACAAATTTTTAGTGTAAGCTATTAAAACTTTTATTAAGATCTCTAAAAATTTAAAAAAAATCGCCGAAATGAAAAAAATTTAATTGAAAACAAATTGTTAAAATTGAAAAAAACAATCGCAAAAATTTTAAGAAAAAAACCTAAAAAATGTGAAAAAATTAAGCAAATTTAAAAAAAGTTGCAAAAAATTAAAAACAAAATTTAAATTTATTTTCATCGGGATAAACATTAATTGCATTTATAGTAATTAAATGTGCTAAAGTCCCAAAACTTATTTAACAAATTGTGAAACAATCTGATGTAGGCGTGTCCCTATCCGGATTTCATTCCTGCCTAAGGAAATCTTCAGGGGACTTTGTTATTCGAATTTCTAGAGATATTTGTTATGTTAAATCACAAACTCAATGAGAATTTCTTGTCCTCGTCTAGGAGCGAGATTCAAAATTTAAAATATCAAAGAAAAAACAAAAACAACAACAAAATATTGTCGCAATTGGCTTTGTCATCTTCCAATTGTCGAAATTTGTCATCTTCCAATTGTCGAAATCCTTAAAATTTGAAAACAAATCGTCAAAAAAAATTTAAAACTACCGAAATTGAATAAACGCTAATATTGAAAAAATCGCCAAAATTTAAAAAATCTATTAAATTGAAAACGTCGCTAATATTTGAAAAAATTCCTAAAAAAAATCTCTAAAATAAAAAATTTACAATTGTTTGAGATAGGCGTGGTAGAGAAGATTAAGCATACTTTTCTAAAAATCATAAGTACATTGTAAATTTTTATTGAATTAGACTGCGCAGTTTCTGGTAACACAACTTTCATCAGTAATCCTTTTTGACAACATTGTAATTATTTGTTATGGTTTTTATTGTTTGATTGCATCTATATGAAATATTTATTTTATTAAATGCAATCCTGACAGTGTCTTGAACCTGCTTTCATTTGCCACATGCACTTCGCACTACACTTTAGACAGGCGCTTTATCCGCTTGAGCTAAAGTCAAGTCGATTTTTGCTGTGGCTTAAAACCAGTTTCAATTATACGGGGTCGATTTTTACATTTAATTGTAATTGCAGAAGATAGCTAAGACAAACACCACAACAATTCACAATTGTTAGAAAATCATATGTAATCTAATTTCCACTATTTCCCACATTTTGTGAGTTGGCGACAACTATGATGTATTTTTGTACATAGGGTAGTTTGGCTATTCACGTAGTTAGGGAAGAGTTGCCAGGGACCAAATTTTTGATATGTTTTATTGCGGATTTTTGAATTTTATTCATCGTCTTCTTAGACAGTGTGCAATTAATACTATAGTTAATATGCACATATTTTCAATTGTTTGAGATAGGCGTGGTCGAGAAGATTAAGCATACTTTTCTAAAAATCATAACTACATTGTAAATTTTTATTGAATTAATTTGTTGTCATTATCGGTTATACACAGAAAAAAAACATAATGGTGTTCGTAATATCAAACAAGTCTCAAATAGCATTTTTGTAAATACAAAAACAAAATTATAAATTGGCACCAACAAGGAATGCTTCTGAATTTTTTTTTTTTTGTAATTTCGAATTTTCGTTTATATATATTTTTTTATATAAAAAACTACAACTTACAACCATTTCAAACATAAATAAATTTTGGATAAAAATTTGAATTAAAAAAAAGGATGTTTGTGTTTACAAAGTCCATTGATGGTGCCAACTTATTTTTGTGTGTAACAACTGAAAATTTTGTGTGCACCAAATTTATTACTGACCGACTCCAAGTTAATTTCGCTTGATTTTCATCAATTCATGCTTACTTATCTCAATTTTATTTAGAAGATCCATTTAAAATAAAATCCCTTACAAATCGGTATTACTTTTAATCCACATATTAAAAGATGCTACACTAGCATAACCATCAGGATAATTAGTACCACATCCACCCACAATAAAGTTAGTTACGCCAACTAATTGATTATTGTGAACAGCTGGACCTCCAGAGTCACCGTTACATACACCATTGCCGACAGAATGTTCTAAACATAAAATCGATGTTGGAACGCTACCAATACGACGTCTACATTCCGGATTACTCATTGCGAGTAAAGTGGTATATTGAAGGATTTGTGGTGTGGATCCACCTGTGCTTAAGCGTCCCCAACCGGACGTGACAACAGCTGATCCTGGTATTAGGTTTTGTGTAGCCAAGGCTATGGGTTTGATACTATCGTTAAACTGCAAAGGTTTTGATAATTTCAAAACTGCAATATCATTATTATAATTACGATAACTTGGATGTGGTTTCACTTCAGATACTCCAATTACTACACCGCCTGAATTTACCAGTATACTACCAGCACGTATAGTTATACTTGATGCAGGAGTTCTAAAAAGTTTAATTTAAACCCTTTAAAATCTGTATGTAATTATAAAAGTTGTTTCATATCTTACTTTCTGCTCGTATTACCGCCCGAGGTAACACAATGCGCTGCAGTTACTATATAATTTTGCGATATTATGGAACCTCCGCATATATGATGACCATTTACTCGTAACGATATTTGATGTGGAAATTGATTTTCTCTGGCATTATTACCACCAACGACGCGAGGTTGTGGGTAATATATTAATGGCTGTTGGGTCACTGGTACAAAATCGTCATCATTTACAGGATTTTCTGAAGTAACTTGTAAGATCCACAAAAGATTTATAAACGTTTTTAAGAAAATATTTAATTGCATATTGCCGTTAACAGTAGATGAAGATTACTAATGTGGGTGGAAAACTGTTACGCTTTCTTTTATATATAAATCAGAACTGTAGAATTCATAAATGATAATTATTTTTTAATTAGTTGAAAATTAATATAATACATCACTAATCACTTATACCCTATATTTGATATAAGAAGACAATATATTGTGATTCATTTAATTAAAAAACAAAAAAAAGCGATTATCTTTCCCGACATAATCGGTTGGCATTCGCGGATTCCTTAAACAACAATGAGAACAAAATGAAAAAAGAAGTTTTATTCAGATATTGCATACTAACACCGTTAATAAATAGCACATTTAGGGTCGGTTAGGATCAGACTTTAAAAATGTCTTTTATCTATTTGAATAAGAATGTAACAAAATGTTTTGCTACACAATATTATGATAAGGCCTTAATATGAATTTTTGCATTTGCCATATAAATAATGACTTTATTGCGAGGGATTCCTAGAATTATTGTATGTGGTATCAAAATTAAAGCTAAATATAATTTCCAAGTCAGAAAACGACAAATGGACCAGCGCTGGTAAGGCACTTAAACATGTCTACGGCCACAGTTTTAAACGAATTTGAAAAACAAATAAAAAAAATTTCAAAAAAAAACTGACTAAATTTCAGATCGATTCCTCATTTTTCATATTTCTGCTACACAGATAGAATTTTGTACGTAGTATAAATGAATTCCTTCATTAATACAATGGGTTTTTTTTTACAAAAAATTCCCCAAAGAAATGTTTCATTGAATCAGTGAAACATGTTTCATTTTAATGGAAATCTTCATTGACCCAACGAAAATTTCATAACGAATATAAAATTTATTTTAAGCAATTCTAGCATAAACGCTATGAAAGTTTCATGTATTTAATAAAGAAAATTCATAGTTGCTATGAAATATTTGCATTGATATTTAATCTTTTTTAGTATTTTATATTTAGTAAGATAGCCTCTTCAAAACAGTATTAAATTTTTTTTAGTTGTTGTACATAGAGTCTCAACGCTCAACTTTGCGTATATTACATATCTGTTGACTTTTTACAATAGCACTTATGTCGACTTAAGAAAATTTGTTAATAATTTTGTGGTCTATTAATATTTTACATCAACACTTCAAACCAGCAATGGCAGGCAATACCGCTAAAATACTGTTATCGATTCAAAACCCTTTTAACTGACTATCATTATCCCTTAATTACCGTTAACGAAATAATTGAAATATCGTTATCCGTTAAATACTGTTAATAGATACGTCTAGCCAAAGTTTGGTCATAAATTAGCCAGTCGTTGGAATTCGGGCTCAATGGGGTGTAAAAACATCGATGTTCATTGACATTACCGGAATAACTAAAATAATATTACCCTTAAAATACCGTTACCGAAATAACTGTAAAACTGTTATCTTTAAAATTACTTAACCGAAATATTTAAAATAACCTTACCGCTAAAATACCGATTCGGAAGTAATTTAAATACCATTAACGCTAAAAACCCGGTACCGAATTAGTAGAAATACCGTTATCGTTATCAGAAATATCGCTATCGCTACCGAAATAAAAGAAAACCCGCATCGAATCGGTTACCATGCACTTTATACATGAGACCGCCTCAAATGAATTTATTTTAAAGTTTTGGTTAATTCTGTTTGACAAAAGAATTTACTTCATGGGAGCTTTATTTCAGCGATTTTGTTTTCACATTCCATGTTAAACTTTTTATTGAAAAATAATCGAAAAATTTTAATTTTCAAAAATATATGAAATTATGAAAAATTATAAAACAATTTATCCATTTTAATGAAATCGATTCATTAATACTATGAAGAAAAATTCTCTCAGTGTATAAAAAATTTAAAAAAATTTGCGTTACAAACGAAATGTATCTCAAATTAAAGATAATTTTATTATCTATTGATACTTTGTGATAAATCTGCGATCACAATTTAAGATACCTGATATTAATCAAATAAAATTACGAATATTAAGTTTTTGTTTTCACTACAGCATCTTTACTATCTTACCAAAATCGGTGAACTCTACTTTATTAAAAAACCATACTCTACTCCACAAATGCCCATCATTAAAACAATTTTAAGATAATTCTAAAGTCTTGTATTTTTAATAAGAATCTGACCTATTTTTTGGAATAAATTTGTTACTAATTTACTAGTGCTTTTTTTGTTAAAAAAGTTTAAAAAAAATTTAAATAAAATTGTGTGAATTTCTTTGCTCTTGAACAGCAATTTTGTTGTACTAGGGCGGTCCCAAAATTAGCCGCCCTTACAAAGAATATACAAAACATTTTGGGAAACATTTTCTTAATTTCTCAACATAATCTTCGTTTAGCTCGATATACTTTTCCCTGCGATATTCGATAACTGCGATACCCTGTTTATAGTAACTAAGACCTGTCTATCACCTTAAAATAGCCATCAACCACCTCTTCATTTTTGGTAAATCTTTTACCATTAAGCTATTTTTTCTAGTTTGGAAATAGAAAATAATCCGAGAGAGCTAAATCTGGCAAATTGCTTAAATTGCTTTAATAAAAATATGTCTTGCGACACGTAATTTTTTATTAATTTTGCAATGTTGTATTTTGAAAACAAGTGAACATCTATTTCGGCGTTGTGCGATATTTTCACTTTTTACGATTTTATTAGCAAAAAATAAAAGACAGTCAAAATTTCGGATCACCCAATAACCAAAAATATAGCGAATATGTGAAAACCAAAATATGTATGTTAGAAAGCGTATAATTTTTACTTCCTACCTAATTAGGTTGTTAAATAACTTTTTAATTATTACTTCCTATAAATTGTAATTGAGTCATTCCATATAAAACCACTAGAAAATATACAAATTTCCACCTCTAATTCCTTCAATTTATGGGAGGTAAGTGTCATAAAAATAAGTCATCGTAAAAGTTTTGGGTTGTTAGCTCTAACGGTTGTGGAAACATCGCATTCTAATTATGAAAAAAAAATCGGAAATTTTACAAAAGTACTTAATCGTCCATATCTTAACGATTAAAGCTACATGATTCATTAATACCTAATTTTAAAGCCACTGTTATCGTTAACGCTGACTGTTAACTGACTGTTACGCTGACTGTTAACGCTGACGCAACGGCAACTTTTTGTTTTAAATAGCAAATTTTAACTTAATATTTTAACTATTACTAAAAGTCCGTTTATTTGTTTATTGCATAACAGACAGAAAGTTAAAAAATATATTTTTTTTGGTAATTTAACTGTATATTCCATTGAAACAACTTTACCGATTCAACTTTTAAATAACTGATGATTTTTTATGGAAAAGTTCTTGTAAGTTGTTATATATGTAAATAAAGTAATAACAAGATCGGGTGTTTTATATTAAAAGTTACTTTATTTGCTGTTGCCTAGTAGAATGCAAGAAAACGAGTGACATGATAAAAAGAATAAATGATCTCTTAACCTATGTACATTTGTGGTTATTGTAACTCCACTTATGGATACATCTAAGCATTGAGTGTTATTAAAGCTTTAACTCATTGTCATACGATTCTGAGTATTTTAGTAATGAAGATGTTCCAAACAACAAATACAGTGAGTTACAAAAGTACACTAACTATTTTTATATACAATATTACATTTCTTCCTTTTTTCAAAAATAGTGTATAATATTAAGTAAAAAAAATATTTTTTTTTTTTTTTTTTTTTAGAAATAGAAATTCATTTAGATTCATTTTGATAAATAGTAAAAATGTATACAATATTCAACTTCTGTAAAAAAAAAATACTTAAATTACTTAAAAAAAAAAGATTAGTTTTTATTTTATTACATTAATAAAATTACATAAAAAAATAGATTATAGTTTGTAATTTACAGTAGGCTTTTTCCTTAACCGATCTTTCAGAGGTACTTCTTCTTCTTTTTTAAAAAATTCTTCTGTATCCATAAATTCTTCACCTTCACTCTGAACTTGGTTACCTTTAGCAAATGTTAGAACTATATCCTGATCAACTTTTTTAAGTTGATTTCTATGAGCTACTATACGTCTTTTATTGACTTCTATTAAATATAGAGTATTTGAAATAACTTTACAAATTGACCCTTTGATCCATTTTGCATCAGTATTTCCATTTGGATTCAAATATAATATTTTTTCTCCAACTTTTAAATGAAAATTGCTTGCTTTTGAGCTCTTTATAAAAGCTTCTTTTTCTTTACTTTTTTGCATTTTATACTTTGTAGGTGTTAATATTATATTTGAAACCTGTTTGGAGCCACCATATGACAAAGGAGTTATTGGTTTAAAAGCTAACACAAGCTCACTTGGGCAAATACCAGTGACGGTTGTTGGAGTATTCCGATATTTAAATAAAAAATTGAAAATAATGTTTTGTATGGATAACTTTCTCACTTGATCAGACATAAAGTAAGCCTTTAAACTACGCTTAACAGTCTGCACACCACGTTCTGCCAATCCATTACTCGGAGGATGATATGCTGGACTAAACATTTGGTTTATACTATTACATTTCAAAAAGAATTTAAACTCCTCACTGCGAAATTGAGGTCCATTATCGCTAACCAGAATGTTACAAAATCCAAAATTTGAAAATATTAATTTCAATTTTTCTATGATGATAAATGTAGTTGTTTTTGACAAAATGTGCACATCAATCCATTTTGAAAAATCATCAACTATTATAAAAAAATCTGTGTTCTGAAACTGAAAAAGATCCACGTGTACCCGATCAAAGGGATATGAAGTAGAAGGCCAAGTAAAATTTGGGCAATCTTTGGTTTTGTTTTGAACCTTTTGACATACTGAACAATTTGAAACAAATTTTTCAATATTTGCGTCAATTGACGGCCACCATACACAACTTCGAGCCAAAAGCTTCATACGTACAATACCAACATGGGTGTCATGTAACAATGACAAAACCCTTCCCCTCAAAATTGACGGTATTACCAATCGGTCTGCGTAAAACAGACATTTATCTCTTACCTCAAGAGAAAGTTTTACATTTTTGTATGAACTTAAACTATCGTCCAACTTTTTTGACTCTGGCCAACCATCGTTTTCAATAAAATTAATTATCTGTCTGATGTGCTCATCTTTTCCAGAAAACTTCGCAATTTCATTAATAGAAATTGGAATATAATCTTTATCAAAATTAAAAAAATTTAAATTACAGTTACTTATGTTTGTTGTACCTTCTAAAGGTAAACGTGAAAGTGCATCAACGTTTTTTTGTTTTGCACCAGGTCGGTATTTAATTGTACAATTATAATTTGAAAGAAACAAAATCCATCTATGAAAACGGACTGACACAATATTTGCCAAAGCTTTTTGGTCTCCCAAAAGCTTTTCCAATGGTTGGTGGTCAGTGTACACTGTAAACCTATAACCATAAACAAACTTATGAAATTTTTTAACGGCATATACCACAGCTAAAGCTTCTCTATGGATTTGAGAATAATTTTTCTCCGCCTTAGACAACGTAGTTGACGCCATGTAACACGGTCTCTCTTGGTTGTTGACAACAACACTGAGAATCGCACCTACACCATATGGTGAAGCATCACACGCTATTACTATTTGTTTTGTTGGGTCAAAATGAAATAGTAGGTCGTTTTCACAAAGTAATTTTTTGCAATTTACAAAAGCTTGAGTACACGCTTCGTCCCAGTGCCACTTCACTTCTTTACGAAGCAAGTTATGCAAAGGTGCTAAAACAGTAGAACTGTTGGGCAAAAATTTTGAATAATAATTTACCAACCCCAAAAAACTTTGAAGCTGGTCCACATTAACTGGGGCGGGAGCTAACATTATGGCCTCAATTTTTTTTTTGGAAGGTTTTATTCCTTCCGGGGTCAGAACGTGCCCCAAATATTCAAGGTTGCTCTCCAAAAGTTTACACTTGTCCCAGTTTATACGAACATTGAATTCTTGTAGTCTACTCAACACTTTAAACAATTTTTCACGACAATCTTCTCTACCCATACCGGCCACCAAAATGTCATCCAAATAAACTGCCACACCCTCTAGGCCTTGCATTATTTGGTCCATGACCCGCTGGAAGATCATTGGTGCCGTAGAAACGCCAAAAGGTAATCTACAAAATTCAAACAACCCCATATGGGTATTGATTGTTAGAAATGACCTTAACGAATCATTTAATAATAATTGTAAATAAGCTTTGCTTAAGTCCAAAATACAAAAATACGTTTTCCCTCTCATACTTGTAAGGATATCGTCTATTAGAGGCAGTGGATATACATCCATCTCAATTACTGGATTTATAGTCACTTTAAAATTTCCACATATTCTAACACTTGAATCTTTTTTCAAAACACAGACTATGGGTGCCGCCCATTTACTATTACGAACTGGTTTTATAAACCCTTCTTCGCACATATTTTCCAATTCAGCCTCTACTTTTGACTTCAAGCTCATAGGTACCGAATATGGCTTAAAAAATTTTGGTTGTGAACCTGGCTGTACAAAAACGTCAGCAGAAAACTGTTTAATGGGATTTTTATTTCTCAAAAACAACGAGGAAATTTACATTTCAACTCCTCCAGAATATTCGACTGGCAGATGTTTTGTACTAAAAAATTGTCACTTGACTTTTTTTGGTGTACTAAAAAATTGTCACTTGACTTACCGGTCTGATCAGTAAAAAAATTACGCCATGTAGGATACATGACTCTCAACCAATTTCTTCCCATTAACGGAGTAAATCGATGACTTGATTTTACCACTAATAATTTCAACTGTGCACCGTTTACCAACACTGATATTTCACCCAGCAACTCAACCATAGAACCTGTCAAAACCTGTAATGGGGGATAATTAATAATATTTAATTTCACATTTTTAAAATAAAATTCATAATCTATACTAGAAATTACAGACACTACCGCTCCCGTATCAATCTCCATCACTACATTCTTGTCATTGATCAACACATTTGTTAACAGCGGCTCATTTTCACGGTTTACCCAGTTGATTGTTGCCAATTTGTAGTCCAGTTCATTTATTTTTTGGTGTTTAGCCTGGTTTGGAGAGTATTGCTGATTTTTCCGATTAGATTTTGAAAAGCAGGCCTTGGATGAATGCCCCTTTTTCCCACATTTGAAACAATTCCAGTTCTTCGCCGGACAACTCCCAACAGCGTGTTTTGTGGTGCAATTTTCACATTTTTCGAACGATTGTTTTTGGTTAGGTTTCTGGTGAAAACTGTTATTGTGTTTATGCTGATGTTGTAATTTATTTATATCGTACGACGACGACGGCTGCATGCCTTTTTGTTCCTTGTTCACCAACTCAAACGACTGCGCTAACTTGCATGCCTCTTCCCAAGTTAAATTTGCGGTTGACAACAGCTTTGTTTGTAGCTGACTACAACTTACACCGCATACCATTCGATCCCTCAAGGCTTCTTTCAAAAAAGTACCAAAGTTACATTGGGCTGCAATTAATTTCAAATTCACGATGAATTCGCCAACAGATTCATTTTGCTTTTGCGAGCAATTATAAAATTTAAAACGTTCAGCAATAATGTTTTTTTCAGGTTGAAAATGCGGTGTTATAACTTCGATCAATTCTTTATACGTTTTAGTTGTTGCTTTTTCCTGTAAAAGAATGCTTTTGATTCTTTTGTATGTTTCTGGGCCAACTAATGTGAAAAACATTGCAACTTTAGTTGCGTCCTCCACTACATTGATTTTAAACAGTTGATCCATCCTTTCCAAGTATTCTTCAAAATCATCACCGAAAGTAAATTGTTCAATGCTACCAATTAATGTCATTTTTTACCACAACAATTTAAGGTTATACACAATATTTAATAACCACCAAAAATTTCTTTATTTTACTTTAAAACACTTTATATATTTATTCTAACGGGTTCTTTTTTTTTATATTTTTTTTTTTTATTTCTCGTCGCCAAAATATGTTATATATGTAAATAAAGTAATAACAAGATCGGGTGTTTTATATTAAAAGTTACTTTATTTGCTGTTGCCTAGTAGAATGCAAGAAAACGAGTGACATGATAAAAAGAATAAATGATCTCTTAACCTATGTACATTTGTGGTTATTGTAACTCCACTTATGGATACATCTAAGCATTGAGTGTTATTAAAGCTTTAACTCATTGTCATACGATTCTGAGTATTTTAGTAATGAAGATGTTCCAAACAACAAATACAGTGAGTTACAAAAGTACACTAATTTTTTTTATATTTTTATATTAGAATAGCAGTTTTATATGAAATTCCTTACAATTCGGCATTAGTTTTAATCCAATTAACAAAAGGTACTATTCTAGTAAAACCATTAGGTTTGTCTGAACCACAAGTATCCCATGAAATGCTAGCCAAACCATATAATTTATTATTATGAACAGCTGGACCGCCAGAATCACATTGGCATATATCTTTGCCTGCATAAGGTACCAAACATAATATTGATGTTGGAACATTACCAACGAGACGTCTACATTTCGCTATACTTATTGCCCGTAATTTAATATGTTTGAGGATTTCTGGTCCTGGTCCATTATTATATAAACGTCCCCAACCGGAAGTAACAAGAGTTGTTCCTACATTTAGGCTTTGTGTAGCCAATGCAATGCGTTTAATGCTGTCGTTGAACTGCAACGGTTTTGATAATTTTAAAACTGCAATATCGTTAGTTAATTTACTATAACTTGGATGTGCTTTCACTTCAGATACTCCAATTACAACACCACCAGAATTCACCAGGTTACTACCAGCACGTATAGTTATTATAGATGCTGGAATCCTAAGAAATCAAAAACAAACCATTTAAAATCTATAAGTATTGTAAAGACTGAGACCGACATAAGTATAACATTCCAACCAGGAATTGACACTGGCAGAAATTTAAATTAAAACACTGGCGAAGGCCTTATTTACAAAGCTTTCCCAAATTGATTTATAAAATATACAACCGTAAAAAATTAAAGCACTGGCAAAGTACTGATTGAGAACTTTTTGCCAACGTTAGTAATAAGTGCTTTTAAAGCATTGATTTTAAAAAAATTTACTACACTTTGTTAAAAAAAATTATAAAATTGTGTGTTTTTTTTATGTTTGTGAAAAACATTTTCTAGACCAATTTTTTTTTTTTGATTTTCCATCGTTGGCAAGTTTTTTCCAACAAACGTGATGCCAGTATTGGCAAACTGGCACAACCATCGGTTTGCCAGCTGTTATCACTTATTTACGTTTTAGGCTATCAAGTTTACTGTGTCTCGGTAGCTCATTGAATATAGTTCTCCGATGCCAATCTGGCGGCCTGGTTTCAAGTCCCGGCATCACCAAAAAAACTTCAAATTAACTTTTTTTTTTTTATGTTGGAAAATAAATTTTCAGACCACATGCCATTTGGGTTTTGCCTATGTTTCGCGTTGGCAATTTCGTTTACACAGTGCTTTGCCAACACTTTTTAAAAAAGAACGACCAAACCTTGCCCGATGTTATCACTTTGGTGTTGGCAAAGCCCTTAAATCTTCAGAAATGTAACGCTATGCCAACGCTGGTCCCACCGTTGAAATCACTTGGCCAACGCTTTACCGTTTTTTTTTTCTGGTCGGGATCATTTTTCACTTGTAAGTTTTCTCTTAAGTAAACATTTTTATAATCAAGTTAGCTTTGAAAAACGTGTTAGCCTTATCGAAAAAAGTAAGCCTTATCGAAAGTTTATGTTAATCGGACTTTGAAAACAAGAGATAAAAACCAATAACTGTCTAAAAATTTGGTATTGGGTGTTATATGCATTGGGTGTATTTTGCACTAAATGCAGATTTCTTTGAATGAAAACTTTCCTTAACTGTATGAAAAATCTTAATAGTTTTAACGAAACTGTTTTTAATGAAATTTTTTCATTAGTCGTATGAAATTTTGGCTAAACTGCACTTTTTGGGAAAAGTGTTTAGGCCCTCCAGGGCCCTAAAACCGGTGAGTGTAGTAACATACAAACGTGGGTACTCTAATGAAAGGAAACTTCCTCAAGATTTAAAAAATTAAATTATTTTTTGGAGCTATGGTACGTAGCGTCCTCTACAACCGTTTACAAATTTGGCCAGCAGCGCTATTTTCGAAAACACTTGAAAATACATCAAAATTAAAGCAAAATACATTTATTTGATAAAATCGCAAAATGGAAAAACTTTACTCAGCGAAGCTGCTAAACTTCATATCACATATTAGAAAACCCCTAATCACATGGGTTAAGGCACATGGGTGAAGGCAGGTCACACAGAAAAACTTTCTTCATCGATGCCGGTCTTCGGACTGACTGGAGGAGAAAACACTTAATCCAATAAATTTTGTACTATCACCTTCACGTGGCTATCCCTGGTAATGCCAACCATAGCAACTAAATAGTCATATTTTCATGTAAAATTCATTATTTGAACAGTAAATTTTACAAAAATAACCAAAAAAAAAACTAAAATAAACTTCTTCCCCGTTTTTTTTACTTAAAATATACTTAACATAACTTTAGAGGGCGCTATGTATCATGGATCATAAAGATAATATCATTTTTGAAATCTCTTTACTTTCATTTGAGTATCCACACTTATATGTTTATATGCCCCGGCGCACAAAAACCGACGATAGAAAAAAATTCTTTTTTAATTCCCGAGGGGGTCAAAAAATTTTTTTGTTTTGAGTAACGCCCCATAAAGTGCAGTTTTGTCGAAATTTTTAATGAATAATATAACATTTTCCAATAAATGTTATGAAAACCTGCCTTAATTTAATGAACAGTTTCCATGGATTAGTTCCGGCGATTAGTAAACCGAGGTGAGAAAGGATCTCACCTAGTTTTTCTCACTCAAATAAGGCATGGTATTAGTGACTAAATTGATACAATATTTAGTATAAAAGGCGCAAAAATTGATTTTTTGTTTGTTTTCAGGGATATCTCCTAAACTCGAATTGATTTTTTTTAACAAAATACAGTTTATAGGTAGGTTTTATAAATGTACAAGTTTATGCGTTACATTCAACGTCCGTACATTTTGCACACCTGGGAGTTTTTAGCTTATGATTATTGTTCAAGCGAAATAAATATAAAGCCACTTAAACAAAAAATTCCTCAAAAATTAAGTAAATTTATATTAAATTTAATGAAGTCGATAAAAATGATGCTGACATACAAGAGACACACAAGAGGTTAATAAACAAAATTTTAACAAATTTTCTTACAAGTTAGGGCGAAAATTTTCTCGAATTCTGAAAGAAAAAGTAATTATTTTGAGCCTCTCGTGGTTAGTGTTGTTTCTATCTTCAAGAAGCTTAATGGGTATTTTTTTTTCTATAAATTTTGCATTTTAAATTTCAAACATCTCTGCCAATGCAGCCGTTAAAAACATTCAAATAAGAACAAAATTTAGGTTAGGAAATAAAATCCGAAATATGAATCAAATCAAATTTATGATTACATTAAGTTCTAAATATTATTCCATCTAAATGTTATAGAACATATCAATGCAAATTTAGCACAAAAAAATTACATTACTATAAAAATGATTCAATTTGGCAGACCATTTGTAGACATGTAAGAAAATAAGTTTGGATCAGAAAATGTATACAATTAATATCAAAATTTAAGACAAAAAGATTAAGAGGCGGAAACTGCTTTAAATCCATAATACATCACGAGGTGTTCATAATTAATTTTATGATCTTGGATAGTGCCATTATAACAATCCGCGGAATTCCTGGGCACAAAACAAAAATGTGCGTTTTAAGTCAAAATAATCGAATCTGAATAACTTCATAGTACTGGTACATCGACCAGTAAAGAGTTATTTGGCTATTTGTTAATCAGTTATGACAACCACTACACGTATTGACAATAATGCGTAAAAGTTCTGACAAAAAAATGCCTGCAACAAAACAAACATCTATGAAACATATAGTTAAATTACTAAAAGGGTCCTTTTTAGATAATGCCCATACATTTTATCTTAAACTAACTTTTCATAAATTTTTGTAATCAAATATAAATGTGCACAATTTTTTCTTCAATAAATGATAACCTTTGTTAAAATTGATGAATGCGTTAAAAAGTTATTACCCAAGGAAAAATGGTCATATGTATATGGACTCATTAAGATGTAATGTTTGTTTGTACGTGTTCATAAACATAATTCACATCCATACATTGAAGCATAAATCTCCATACATGCTTCCATATCTCTCCATACATATGTATTAACGAAATTTGAGATAACATGATCATATGTGTTCATGTGATATTACCACAAATTTCGTTAATAAACATGTATGAAGATATATGGAAGCATGTATGGAGATTTATGTATCCATATAGGGACATGTATAGCATGTTTATGAACATGTTCAAACTCACATTTAACCTTTAAGGATCCATATATGACATTTTTTTAGCCGGGAAAGACTTTTTCATGTTATAGTTATTTTGATCTCAGTCTTTATTTATTAAATGTTAGGACAATGTCCTGATTAAGGCTATAATTATAATATTTGTTCATTTCATAACTTACTTTTTAGTTGGATCGCCTCCTATTGTTACACAATGTGCTGCAGTTACTATATAGTTTTGTGATATTATCGTGCCTCCGCATAAATGACTTCCTAATATTTGTAGCGATATTTGATATGGAAATTGATTTGCTCCTGCATTATTACCGTGAACTATGCGAGATTGTAGTACCGAATCTGATGCAACTTGTAGAATCCACAAAAGATTTAAAAACGCGTTAAAGAAAATATTTAATTTCATATTGAAGTTAACAGTCGATAGAGATTAGATACTAATGTGCGTGATAAAGATTAACGCATTCTTTTATAATATATCAAAACACTTAAGTCAAGAATTTGTTATTATTTGTTAATAATTTTATAATATATAAAATAAGTCGCGGATCAAATTTACCCTACATTTTATATTAGATTAGACTTGGGCAATCTAAGTAGTTTGTTTGAGTGAACGCTCTTTCTAGTTCGATTTATTTGAATGAATGAATGAATGAATGAATGAATGAATGAATGAATGAATGAATGAATGAATGAATGAATGAATGAATGAATGAATGAATGAATGAATGAATGAATGAATGAATGAATGAATGAATGAATGAATGAATGAATGAATGAATGAATGAATGAATGAATGAATGAATGAATGAATGAATGAATGAATGAATGAATGAATGAATGAATGAATGAATGAATGAATGAATGAATGAATGAATGAATGAATGAATGAATGAATGAATGAATGAATGAATGAATGAATGAATGAATGAATGAATGAATGAATGAATGAATGAACTAAATCGCTCTTCTTGTACAATCGATCTTCCACAATTTCGTTCAATTGTTCGTTAGATTGTTTGCTTGATCATTTTTAGGCGAATTATTCATATTAGACACCTCTTTTAACATTAACAAAAAAATTGAGCTGGCGACATTCAAAAAAAAAAAACTAAATTAAGCTCAAAAGCAACATAACGAAAAGAAATATTACTCAAATACCAAAAGGGAACAAAAAGAGCGAAATACCTAAAAGAGCTGAAGATTGCGAACTAGCTCAATCACAAGAAAATACTAGTTAAATATAAATAGGTCGTTCACGAACTACTCAAGACTATATTAGATAATAATGCTTTGTTGCAATTAAATATATCGGTCATTCCACGTTAGATCGGTAAGATCTGACCTTGTATCTTCCGATTTAAATTATATTTTTCACGCACAAACTCCTTTAAGCCATTTAAAGATTGCCGCTTTTAATATCTTGAAATTCGAAAAATCATGGGTTTATTCGCGATTTACTTTTTCTTGAAAAATACAAAATATGCCAGAAGTTTGTCAATCTGAACATTCGTAGTCTCAAATATACACATAAATAAATTACAAAATTCTGTTTGTAATATTGAACAAGTGTCATAGAACATTTTTGTAAATACAAAAAAAACTTTTTAAATAGTCACAAAAAATGATGATTTGTAAATACAAATACCCTTTTGTTGATTTTTTTGTAATTTTGAATTTTGGTCTTTAAGAATTTTAATGAAAAACTACAATTTATACTATGTTTCCACTTACATGTTTTGAGCAAAAGATGTGTTTTGGTGAAAAAAAAATGTATGAAAAAACATGTACAAAACATGTTTTATTTCAAAACACGTCCAAAACAAGATCAGTCGAAACTTAGTGCAACATGCACATCAAATAAAATTTTTGTTGGAAATAAATTTGAAATTTTTGTATATCGGATCATTATCATTTAATATGAATTATAATGGTGCTTTTATAGAGGTGGACCTTGCACATAACAAACAAGTTTTCAATTTATTTTCTGATCAGTGGTTATAATCTTTAATTTCAAGCTCATATATTAGTTCTCATGTAGTGAGTACACTAGTTTATATGAATGTTTGATGTTTGGCATGGGATTGTTACCGCTTTCAAAACGTGTTCTGATGATGGGAACTTAGAAAATTCCCGAAATAGATCTATCAACACATTCCTGAAAGGGTCAAATAATAAATTTAAAAACAAAAAACTCTATAGATTATTTGTTAGGACAATATCCTAATGAAGAAATATAGAGTATGGCCTCGAACTTGAGGCCATTTTCATTGCACAATTAAAGGTCGAAAAAAACATAATTTTTATTTGTAATAAAAATTTATATCAAACTTGTATAAAAGACAAAGTACAGTCCAGTTTACTTTCTATATTTTGTTTATAAACTAAACAAAATATAAAAAGGAGAGAAAAACAAAAAACGTGTATTAAATATCCACCAGAGATGGACCTTGCACATAACAAACAAGTTTTCAATTTATTTTTGATCAATTGTTATAATCTTTAACTTCTACCTCATATATTAGTTCTCATGTAGTGAGTAAACTAGTTTATATGAATGTTTGATGTTTGGCATGGGATTGTTACCGCTTTCAAAACGGACAATATCCTAATAAAGAAATATAGAGTATGGACTCGAACTTAAATAATTTTCATTTTCATTGCACAATTAAAGGTCGAAAAAACATAATTTTTATTATTAATAAAAATTATATCAAACTTGTTATTTATTAAATTTCTTTTGCGTTTTGTTTGAAATGTTTTTAATTTGGTTAAGTTGCGTTCGATGAGTTTCGATTACAAATTAACTAAATTAGTAGAAATGTAACTTTACGAAAATTGACTTAAGCTAAATATGGGTGCTTCAATATATATTCATACAATTGGTCAGTCCTTTAATTCAACTTCGCTAAATATTGTTGGGTCTTTAATTCTTTAATTGGGGTTTATTTGCTATATTTCTTTGCATACCGTTATATGTAATTATAGTTATGAAACACTAACAAAATATTATTGCACAATATTTCTCTAAAATTAATTAAGTAATCTCTTAAATTTTACACAATAAGATATCAGTTATCATACTCTTAATAACAGTTATTAGTTTTAAAAAATGTTTGTAATATTAGAAAAAATAAAAAAATCATTTGTAATTGTAATTATGCAACGCAGTGTTTTTGTAATTTTCCATAAAATTAAATCGCTCATAAAGGCGTGGATTTTACGAAATTTGAAAAACTAAAAACTTCAGTCTTTAAGTCGATCCATAGAGTTTGTAAATGCAAAATTTAATTGAAATCGGACGACCCAAGTTTAAAAAATGTACTTTTTTGTCCGGTCTTCTATGGAATGGCCGATTTTTTATGTTATTTAGTTTCAAAAAAATCCATTATTGCATTTGAGCTAAATTAATTCCTGTGCATTATGATAGATTGTAGCAAAAAAACTAAGCCTATTCTGGAGGCTTTAGCTTTTCTAAAACTTCGGGTTCTGATGATATCTTTAGCCAGATCGAAATACTAGTATCAACCTAGCTAATATGTTTGATTTGCTTTATTTGTGTAAAGATACGGAGGTTGAAAGCTCGTTATAAATTAAAAAAACAAGTTTTAAATTTGATAAAATTTTGATACCTAATAAAAGGAAGCACTGGGATTTACTAGTAAGAAATACAAGCCTACTTTTTTTCTAAACTAGTTTAAGCTTAAAAAATATTTTTCATTAATTTTAAGGTTGAAAATTCTGATTTCTTACTTTTAAATTAAAGTGGGCTGAGATTACTTTTAATGATTCAGTTTTGTTTGTTTTAATTAAAATTTACTACATATATTTCGCTCAATTTTGTGCCTTTAAAAAATAAAATTAAAACTTTCAAAAGCGGACAATACTTTTTAGAAAATATTAGTGCGTAGATCATTCCGCCTATAAAATCTTTTAAGAGCCATTGGAAAGATCTTTATGACTCCAGCCACTACTATTTGCAGTTTTTTTTTTTTTAACTGAAGCAATTTTTACAGATTTTAATCATTTATTAATATGAACTTAACCAGGCAACCAGAAATGTCATCTAAAAACATGTCCATAAAAAATGCCTTAAAAACTATAAAATATGCTCAGTTTTCCATTAAAATATGTATTTTTAAAATTATTTTTTAATATTTGAAGTAACTTTTGTAAAATTTATTTCAATTGCTAACAAAAACGAAAGAGTAAAAATATGAATATTAACAAAATTGGTATAGAGTGTCAACTCAACCACTAATCGGATTGATCATCTCCGATTTCAGTGAAATTCTAACTGTCATGCCCTTTCGGTTTTCGCAATATGACGTCATGATATTTTCAAAAAATGCAAAATTTCGACCAAAGACCTTTATGACTATGCTATACCTATTAAAATAAGCAATAAAGAAAAATCGTGTTGGGCTTTAAAATAATATGAATATTGATTTTTTTCATGGAAGCTTTGAAGGTAATTTTTGGGGGACTTTTTTAAAGTCTTACAATGAAAATGAAAATTATTCAAGTTCGAGGCCATACTCTATATTTCTTCAATAGGATATTGTCCTAACAAATAATCTATAGAGTTTTTTGTTTTCAAATTTATTATTTGACCCTTTCAGGAATGTGTTGATAGATCTATTTCGGGAATTTTCTAGGTTCCTATCATCAGAACACGTTTTGAAAGCGGTAACAATCCCATGCCAAACATCAAACATTCATATGAACTAGTTACAAAATATGTTTTCAAAAATTGCTTGTTTCACAATGTTTCGTAACTACAAAAATTTCACGGTGTATTAGGTTTTTCAATCTAAATTAGTGTAGCGTTAACACAATTCGTTACTCAAATTTAAAATTTTTTATAATTTTTGTATATTTTTGTCTTAACACAAGTGTTATATTTTTCGCAAATAAACGTTAACACAAATATTAGGCATCTAATGAGCGAATCCATAATAATTCAAACAATGAGTTTCTTCTCCTCTCTCTCAAAATGATTTTCATTTTAAATACGTCAACGTTAATTTTGCAAGACCAAGAGATCAAAGAGCTATATTTCAGAAAATTATATTTTAAAAATTAGAAACAAAAATTATATTAATTAAAATTAACTCCACTTTTCAATTGTCAGTCAATTTGGTGAATAAATGCTTAATTACTCGATCCAATATGTTTAGTAAACGGACTGTAACTCCATACAATGTGTAACAATAGTACACACAGACAAAACTTTAGCTATTTGCCGACTGAGATACGGTTACTACGACTCAAATTCGGTTATTACGAATTTCACGACTTAACATTAGTTTTCACAATGAAGTTCGGTTAACTCAAGTGAATTTTAGCTGCAACACCCAAAATATTCAGAAATCTAATGTAAATAATGTTGCCTTTACTTAATTTATAAGTTGTTACCATTAAAATACACTTTTTAATTCGGTTGGCACTTTATTTCTCTGTGTGTACCTACATATTTAGATTAGATTATATGGCACTATGCACCGCGACCAACTTAGGTCTTTTGTGCTGCCTAAAGTTACCCTAAAGATTCAAGCTACCTATAAAGCCAGTAATCCTATTAGGCAAAACCTTCATAATGTCCGAAGGGGAGACAAAGCGATCGCCAAGAAACTTGGCACGCCTTTCACAAAGCCTCGGACATTCGCAAAGAACATGCTCCGATGTCTCAGCTACCAGTTCGCAAAACCTACACTCATCCGTGTCCGAAAGACCCCTTTTGCGCAGGTGGTATCTGAGATTGCAGTGTCCAGTCGGTAATACACCAGGGTACTCAAGTTACCCCTCCCGAGGGACAAGAGTCTCCTCGATCCTGCACTGGAAAAAGAGATTAATCTCTTAGCCTGTCGTTGGCCAAGAGAGTTTTCCCAATAGAGAGAGAATTCTGATTCCCTCCACGACCCGAGCTTCTCCCTAACATACCCCAAAGGTATACCACAGAATGGTTCAGGGCCAATAAAGGGCCTTCGGGCCCCGCAATTAGCAAGACAATCTGCCCTCTCGTTGCCCTCATGCCCCTCGTGACCAGGAACCCACCCTAAGGTAAGCGAGTTGCGCCCGCCAAGACGGTTAAGAGCCAGAATGCATTCCATGACCAGACCAGATGACACCTCATAGGATATTAAAGCCCTTAATGCCGCCTGACTGTCAGAAAGAATGTAGATGCGAGATCTAATAGTGCCCCTTCGTAGACACTTCTCCGCGCAGACACAGATAGCAAAAATCTCTGCCTGAAAAATGGAGGGGTATCTACCCATGGGTAAGGCCCGTTGGAAACATGGTCCACAGACACCCGCACCAGTGCACAGTGGGATAAATCACAAAATTTGTGGAAATAATTCGGCCAGTTGTTAACTTGTGGTCCGATTGCAATGAAATTTGGAACATGCATAAAAGACATAAAATGGAGTTTAAGTTTTGATTTTGAACCTTCCACACCCTTTGGGGGCGGTAAAATGGCTGCCCAAAGTTGGGTACTTTTTTCATAAAAAATTTTGAGTGTTTGCCATTTTTTTGTTTCTCATCCGATTTTCAAAAAATTAACATATTAGTAATCTTCTTGTAAAGATGAACAAAAAACATGCTTTAATGTGTGGGTTACCTCCAATAGTTTCCGAGATATTCCGATTTGAAAATGTGAAATTCCAAATTTTGTCCGACTCAGGTCCAAAGTTTTCCAAATATCGGGAGAAAATTGGGACCAATATTCGTTTCAAAATAACGGTTATTTAGCCAATAAAATTCTTGATTGAATAAAAAAAAATTAGTTCAATATCTTGTTTCAGTCAAAAATTACATTAGTTTAAAGTAGAAATTAAAAACAAAAGTAAATTTTGGCGATATTTTCCCCAAAAAGCACCAAACTTTTTATCGCTCCAGACAAATATTTTTCTTCTGAACATATAAAGTATGTATACTTTTCTGGAAGGTCTTTTTATATAAATGCGATTTGTGGTAAAAAAAAATTTGATTTGTAAATACTTTTCCCCCCATCCGCTTCCAAAGTTGCCATATTTTTGAGGTAAATATCAACTTTAACTCACAGTTAAAATTTGTACACGCCTCCAATTGGGTAGTGGAAACCGGTTTTAGATACTCCAACAGATACATAATGTTGTGCGTAAGTCATTTCCAATCCCCGCTTTAAATGACGACATGGCAGCAAAAAACGAAAAAAATCCCATTTTTGGAAATTGTGGGATTGTTTTCAGAAAATCATAAATTCTGACATTTGTTCCGATTTGTTGACCTTAAAGTCTAGTTAAATCCAAAAAATCATTCGATTATGTCTATTAATAAATATTTTATTGAATAGTGAAAATTTTCATTTAAGCAAAAACTGAAATTTTTACCTTCATATTTGGATTACCCAAGTTTTTGTTTTACCAAGATGGCTAAATTCAACCTTTTTTAAAAAAATTGCAATCTACAGGTAATTTTCTTTTCAACGATACCAAACACTGGTATGTTATGTTCATAACTTCTAAACAGAAAATCTTCAAATTTTAGCCCTTATTCATATATTTCTTCTAATGTGTCCTCGTATTCACATCTTACATAATTGGGACAGGTAAACAGGGTTTTATGATGTTCTTCATTAATGATATTAAAGGTTTTGTGGGCCCACCCAAAGATACGTGTTTTATGATTGCTATTTTAAATATACCCTCTCTTTTTATATTTTATGGGCCTAAGTATTTGAAGACCCAGTTACCTGGGTTATGATAGCTAATATTTGTACCTAATATTTGTATATAAATATGAATAGGTTTAGTTTTAAGTTCATAAAAAACTCCTCAATCATGGTAATAACAGTAAATCATGAAGCATTGTGTTTAACTTTGTGGGACAACTCAAAACTACAGAGATTTGAAAAGGTTAACGTTTGTAGTTGCATCAATTGAATCTTCACATCACACTAAATTGGACACTGCAGAAATATCTAAAATTGACAATTTTATTAAATTATTTGATAAAAAAAATGCAGTCCGTTTCCTGCTCTATTCTGAAATTTAAAACAAAATATTATAAGTGGATGAATGATAGCCTGGAGATAAATTTTTCTGCTGTTGGTGCACCCTGTAAGCCTTATAATGATTTGTGTGCAAAATCTAAAAAAAAAGAACATCGATTACTCTTTCTACGCATTCAAATACAGAAGTTTCTGACACGTTTAAGGAAATGTTAAAGAAATTACAATTTTGAAATGTTTCCAAAGAAAGGACTATTAATAAAAAAGTATTGGGTTTTGGCATATGCCCGCATTCGGTTCATGGAACACTTCTTACACTTAGCATATGATTTAAAGTAAAAGCATAGCAGGAAATGAAACAAAATCAGTAAGAAACAACGAAGAAATGTCAAAAATGAGGGCAGATGAAAAAAGGAGGATACAAGAAGACTTTAAAAGGCAGACAGGCTAAAACATAGATAAACCACTTGCTAGTTGTGGAAGTACAAACGATGGCAATACAGCAAGAAGGTTTTTTAGAGATTTTGAAATTACTTCAATAATAACAGGAATTGACAAGGAGTTGCTTCGAAAGATCAACATCATGTTAATGGCAATTAATAGAAAACATAAACTAAATTCCTCAAAATTTGGAGTATATCCCGACGAAATAACAAAACTTCTATTATCATTATATCCCTGGAAAGAAATGACACCCACAGTTCATAAGGTATTGTGCCATGGAAAAATCATCATTGAATCACATTCTTCCTCCAGGTGAACTAACAGAAGAAGCTCAGGAAGCAAGGAATCGAGATTTCAAACATGCCCAATTGTTCAGTTCCAGAAAATGTTCAAGGCAATCACAGAACGAAGATATTTCCAATAACCTATTACTGTCTTCCGATCCCGTCCTGTCGACAATGAGAAAACGATGGATTTCTTATAACACATTGTCATCTGTAAATAATGAAGAATTAAAAGATTTGCTTTATCTGTTAGATATAAATAATGATGTGTCCGATTATTTTGTATTAAATAAAGAAACAACCTAATTTGCTTGTCTTTTTTTTCATTAATGGAGAACATCATAAAACCCTTTTTACCTGACCCAATTATGTAAGATGTGAATACGAGGACACATTAGAAGAAATATATGAATAGGGCTAACTTTTGAAGATTTTCTGTTTAGCAGTTATGAACATAACATACCAGTGTTTGGTATCGTTGAAAATAAAATTACCTGTAGATTGCGATTTTTTTAAAAAAGGTTGAAGTTAGCCATCTTGGTAAAACAAAAACTTGGGTAATCCAAATATAAAGGTAAAAATTTCAGTTTTTGCTTAAATGAAAATTTTCACTATTCAATAAAATATTTATTAATAGACATAATCGAATGATTTTTTGGATTTAACTAGACTTTAAGGTCAACAAATCGGAACAAATGTCAGAATTTATGATTTTCTGAAAACAATCCCACAATTCCTAAAAATAAAAAAAAAAATTCCAAAAATGGGATTTTTTTTCGTTTTTTGCTACCATGTCGTCATTTAAAGCGGGGATTGGAAATGACTTACGCACAACATTATGTATCTGTTGGAGTATCTAAAACCGGTTTCCACTACCCAATTGGAGGCGTGCACAAATTTTAACTGTGAGTTAAAGTTGATATTTACCTCAGAAATATGGCAACTTTGGAAGCGGATGGGGGGAAAAGTATATACAAATCAAAATTTTTTTTACCACAACTCGCATTTATATAAAAAGACCTTCCAGAAAAGTATACATACTTTATATGTTCAGAAGAAAAATATTTGTCTGGAGCGATAAAAAGTTTGGTGCTTTTTGGGGAAAATATCGCCAAAATTTACTTTTTTTTTAATTTCTACTTTAAACTAATGTAATTTTTGACTGAAACAAGATATTGAACTAATTTTTTTTATTCAATCAAGAATTTTATTGGCTAAATAACCGTTATTTTAAAACGAATATTGGTCCCAATTTTCTCCCGATATTTGGAAAACTTTAGACCTGAGTCGGACAAAATTTGGAATTTCACATTTTCAAATCGGAATATCTCGGAAACTATTGGAGGTAACCCACACATTAAAGCATGTTTTTTGTTCATCTTTACAAGAAGATTACTAATATGTTAATTTTTTGAAAATCGGATGAGAAACAAAAAAATGGCAAACACTCAAAATTTTTTATGAAAAAAGTACCCAACTTTGGGCAGCCATTTTACCGCCCCCAAAGGGTGTGGAAGGTTCAAAATCAAAACTTAAACTCCATTTTATGTCTTTTATGCATGTTCCAAATTTCATTGCAATCGGACCACAAGTTAACAAATGGCCGAATTATTTCCACAAATTTTGTGATTTATCCCACTGTGCAGTGTCACCATTCGCATGCTTTGAGCCTACATATACTATGTCGTCTCTGCTTTACATACTAAACAGATGATGACAGATTTGTGGAGGGAGAGAGAGATTTTTAACAGAATTTCTTTTATATTTGACGATTTTTTTTACAAAAGTTGAAGTAACAAATGTTTAATTATTTAAAAATTGTGTTTTTGGATGCTTTTTAAAAACGGCTTAGCTAATTGTAATTCAGAAAATGTCATTTGAAATTCAGAATTTCCATGTGAAATTCATAAAATATCAATTGAAACTTTATATTTGAAATTCAGACAATATCAGTTCAAATTCCGATGTTGCATTTGTAATTTAGAAAATATCAATTAAAGTTCAGAATATCCAATTTAAGTTCAGAAAACATTATTTAAATTTAGAAAATATCAATTGGAATTCAGGAAACATAATTTGAAATTCAGAATCTCATTAATCGTAGTTCAGAAAATATGTATTGAAATTCAGACATATCACGTGGAATTCAATTGAAAACCCTGAAAAAATACCAAAAAATAACTACTAAAAATTAGATAAAAATGTTCTTGCAGAAATAACTGCTAAAAGTAGCAGATTTTTTTCTTAATATTAGTAATATAAGAATAGCAAAAATAAATTTTAATTAATTGAAAGTAACAAAATAATCTGCTAAAATCAGCAAAAACAATTACTAAATATTAGCTGACAAAAAAGAATAAAAGTTTGCTCTTATGAAATCAGCAATTTTCAATTTTTTGGAAAAAATTTCTGTTGATTTAAGCAAAATAAACTGTTATTTGCATTCTACTAAATTTGAGGTAAATATAGCAAAAACTTTGCTATCATTACAGTTTTTGTTCGCTATTTTGAGTCTACAAATATTTAGTAAAAGTTTTTGCTAATTTTACGGAGTAAAATGCTATTTTCAATTAACTACAATTCACATCGAATATAACAAAAATTTTGTATAGTTGACAGATTTATTTTTGCTGTTCTTATTTAATTAATATGTAGTTAACAAAATCTGCTAAATTTAGCAGTTTTTCTGCAAGAGCATTTTTAACTAATTTTTAGTAGCTTTTTCTGATTTGACTCTGGAGTTGAATAAAAATATATAGAAATATACAAATATGTAAAATAATGAAAGAGAAACCAAAAATTGTCTACAGCTTTGAGTGCTCCACAATTGTGAAAGCGACTTTAAAGATTTTTAAAAAATGTATTCGTTTTCTAATATTTCTTTTTTGAAATTTTACAAAACTTTAACACTTTCTTTCTTGCAAACCGTTCAATGCACACATGTTTTATACACAATACAAAAATAAGTAGAGATTTCTTCTTTAGGTTTGACTCCAGAAGGAATCTTCTTAATAAATATTCACTTAAAAAAAAAGAAAATAATAAAATAATCAGAAATTAAAAACCCATGTAATAAAAATAAGTAAAAACAAGCAAAATCCAAAAACTTTTTGCATAAAAATTTAGTATTCATTTAAATTAATATTTATTTTTTCAAAACTTAATATAAACCAAAATCCCACTGACCATACTTGGGAAATTGGCATTAAGGTACATAACCTCAATGCATACATCCCAAGTTTAGTATGACCATGAAAAATTTCACAAGAATTTTGTATTTTTGTATGTTTAACTACAAACGATAAAGACAACATTCTTGTTAACGAACACCTGCATTGGAAATATTTATTACAAATCTGTATTATCCCTGATCCATTTGTTTAAGTTTGCAACACTTGCAAAACCATCAGGATTGTTAGAACCGCAACCACCTACAACATAGTTTGCAACACCAACTAACTGATTGTTAGATACGGCAGGACCACCAGAGTCACCATTACACACACCATTGCCGGAACTATGGCCAAAACATATAACAGTTGAGGGAAGAGGATTAAGACGACG
Source organism: Delia radicum (assembly GCA_021234595.1). Classification (NCBI taxonomy): domain Eukaryota; kingdom Metazoa; phylum Arthropoda; class Insecta; order Diptera; family Anthomyiidae; genus Delia; species Delia radicum. The sequence continues at coordinate 242,466,235 of CM037852.1, forward strand.
TTTGCATTCATCAAGACTCAAAGCTTGCAAAATATTGTATTTAAGAGTTTCCGATATGGGACCACCAGTATAAATACCACCCCAACCAGAAACTACAATACCCGAACCTAGTGAAGGATTTTGTGTTGCCAAGGCAATGGGTCTGATGCTACTGTTTATATCCAAGGATCTGGCCAATTTTAAAACTGCAATATCATTATTGAAATTTCCATAATTGGGATGTACTTTAATTTCGGATACTCCAATAGTAATACCACCAGATCTCAACTGAATAGAACCAGCCCGTATTGTTACACTAGATGGTGATCTCCTGAAAATAACGTTAAACCATTTAAAATGGGTGAAAAGAAAAATATACTTCAATATGGCCTTACGATGAAACACAATGAGCCGCAGTTAGTACATAATTTCTCGATATTAAAGATCCTCCACATAATACACCACCTCCAAGAACCGCTACTTGATATGGAAATTGATTTGTATACGCATTATTTCCTCCAACGATACGCGACTGTGGATAAATAATTTCAGTGTTGTTTAAACTTTTTGAAAAAACTTGTAAGATCCACAAGAGATTTAGGAAAACTTTGAAGGAAATGTTTTGTTTCATTTTTCCGTTAATAGCAGATAGAGATATTTGGAATTGAATATGGGTGGTAAAGATTTCATTCTCTTTTATATATCCAGAAAAGTTTAAAATGTGGGCATTAATTCTTAGAAAACAATGTAATAAATCACAGACCATTTAGGCACTTTATTCGGTAGTAGGCGACAGTAATTCCAGTAATATTAAATTACAAACGAAAATTTGTAATTAGACTTTCGCAGAATAAGTCAATATTTTAATTATATATACACTAAAAAAAAATAATATTTGCAGTTACTATATGGCAGTTATTTTAAAAAACTTTTAAACTAAAAACTGTTTTTCGTAACAGCTGTTTAAAGCGGTTATTTTAACAGTTTTATTATTTTTTTATTTTTATATACATCGACATTATTTTTATGTTATTTTTAATTTATATCGAGCTTTCAACCTAAGTAAATATCTCATCAGAAGCCGAAGTTTTAGAAAAGCTAGAGCCTCCAGAATTGGCAGAGCTTGACAAAAAAACCTAATATACATCAATTTTGGTCCATTCTTGTCTTCTTAGTAATCCAACACGTGGCTATTGTCATTTCCTAACAAGCAGCTTTGATGACCAAAAATGTTTTGCAAAGTAACTGTTAACTGTAACTTAACAAAAGTACTGTATTTCGCAACAGTTGTTTAAAACAGTTATTTTTAATATTATAATAACTTCAAAAACTTTATTTTTAAAGTAGACAGTTTTTTAGTTAATTAAGATATAAAAAATATGGTTGTTTTTTAAATTTTTGTGTAGTTTTTATTTGTAATTATTGATTAACTTTAAGTTTGCAAAACAAAATTCTAAAATTCTAATGTATAAAAACGTAGTAACTAAAGTAGCGTTTGGAATTTAAACTTAAATTTTTTTAATTTTGAATTTGAATTTAAAGTGAAATAGTAATACACATTTTCTAGTTCTATAAAATGCTACACAAACGAACTCGGAACCTTCCGACGACATACTTTTTTAAACAAAGCCTCATCATTTTTGTAAAATAAATGCTTTACCAGTGGGTTTGACTTTCGAGCCGTTGGTATTTTCTTTTCCAATGATTTTGGGAAAAACAATATTGGCAAAAGAATTTTGCTGGTGGTACTTTTTTGGCGGTAAAACACAATAGTGTTTTCTTAGTACAATATTAATTCTACCTTTGGTAATTTTTAACACAGTGGCATTTGTAAAAATAGAAGTGCTTTGCCAGTGTTATTTTTTGGTACGGTTGACAATTTCTACCTGGTATGTTACTCCACACTTACAGGTAAAGAGTGATTACAAACGCTTTTTATTTAAATCTTTAATTTTTAGATCGAATATTATTTTAAAATTGACAAATTTGTAGTAAAAATTTATTTATAATAAATTTTATGTATAAACGAATAATTATACCATAAAAACATTTAAACGTGTGGCTTTGGTGGTACTAATAGGCAGTCAGTAATACTAACACTTGCGAAGTAATGCAAGGTAATATTCCGTATTATCAACCTATTACCGAGGTTTTGCTGGGATGTTAGCAAGAATATTTTTTAAAAACGAACACAAAATTTTTTTCAATGAATTTTTCCAACATCTATGAAAGTACTATAAAAACATATGCCTGCAAGTCATAAATACACGCAAAAAAAAGAGCATCATATTATTATAGTTTAAGAGTATCATATTATGATTGGAATGCGTAAAAATTATAATATGATCGCCGTAATCATATTATTGTTCTAAATGACTATAAAATCTCCTTCGGTAATCATAATATGATCAGCCAGAATCATGTATATGATAATTTGGAATATAATATGATTATTTTGTGTGCGCAATCAATTTTTTTAAAAAACTAAATAATATTTTTTAAAAAACTAAAATAAAAATTGAATTTATTAATTATTTTTTTTATTTTATTATTTAATAATTATATTATATCTGGATTTACAATTTTAAATTATATCCTATTACCCTAAACGACTACACTAACTACTATGGCTTTCGGCACGTTGTAGCGATTAAATACCAGTGAATCTGGTGGGAATCGAAGCCACCAGCCTATCGGGGCACAAAATAGCAATTTTGTCGCATGTTTCAAAATGTTTTTCGGTTTGTTTTTACGACATTTTCAGAAATTATACTTTTTTTAACAGTTAAAAATAACTGAATTTTTAAGTATTTTAAAGGTATAAACCTTTTTGCCTTTTTTTATTGCACATTAATTTGTTTTAACTGTAATTTTCAGATTTAAACTCGGCAACATAATATCTTTAAATACAACAGCCTTTATTTTTATTGGAAATTCGGTAAAAATTTGTTCGATCGGTTATACCGCAATATATTTCTTTGAAAGGTAAATATTTTGTTTATCTTAATGACTTATAACTATTTAAAAATGCATTACTTTTTCTTACAACAATAATCTGATAAGGGCTAACTAAATTAACATTCGTTGTAAAATAATTGTTTTACAAAATCATTTCTCATAATTACACCTACTGGAGAATAAACTAATTATACACCCAGAAAACAGACTCGGTAATAGCAACCGTATTAGTAGCTAGTGTTACATGTTTACGTATTTTGATGGTACGTAAAATGTTTTATAACCGACAGTCGCCGACGCTTTGCCAACACCGTGCCGATTATATTTTACTACCTGGGTAACTAAATTTTTATGTATTTTGAAGGTATAAGCCTTTGTTGCCTTTCAAGTTTCATATTCCTTTGCTTTAACTCTCATTTTCACATTAAAACTCGGCAACATAATATCTTTAAAAAAACCAGCCTTTATTTGGATTGCAAATTCGGTAAACATTTGTTGGCCGGTTATACTGCAATACATTTCTTTGAAAAGTAAATAGTTTGTCTATCTTAATAACTTGAACAACCATAATCTGATAAGGTCTAAATTTAACATTCGTTATAGAATAATTGTTTTACAAAATCAATTCTCAGAACGACACGTACTGGAAAATAAACTAATTATAATAAATCTGAATTAGTTTTAATCCAATTCACATAATAAGCAACATTTGTAAAACCATTAGGATATTCACTGCCACAACGTTCTATAGCAAAGGAAGCCAAACCAATCAGAACATTGCCATCTACTGCACTACCACCCATGTCTCCGTTACAAATTCCACTATTTACGGGTGATTTTAAGCATAATAGACTTTTTTCGGCTTCATCGCCAAAAATATTTGAATAACAGTTAATAGGATCAATAACTTGCATTTTAATCCATTGTAAATTACGTGATATATCACCCATTGGTTTTATCAAACCCCAGCCCATTGCGATGGCAGATGTATTTTCGGTTGGTTTCTCATAAGGCAGTGTTACTGCCTTTATATAATCGGAGTAAATCAGGGGTTCTTTAAGTTTTAACAAAGCCACATCATTTAACATATTATTATAATTTTCATGTACCACTATATTGGAAACTTGAACTAATATACCACCCATATAAAGATTTGTAGAACCAACACGTATATCGAAATTTTCAGGTTCATAACTAGATGAAAAAAATAAATTATTTTGAAAAAAAAAATCTTTCAAATGTTTCACCACTTACGTTGTTACACCTTCATTGCTAAGTTTTTTTATAACACATCTTGCTGCTGTTAATATGAAATTTTTCGAAATTATCACTCCACCACATTTATGTAAGCCATTCGATCTAATTGATACATGATAGGGAAATTGACTCTCCGTGGCAGCTGTGCCGTCCACAATTCGTTCATTTTTACCAAATACTTGGTTTAAGGATAAACTCAAAGAAATTAAAATAATCGGAAACAATTTCGGTAAAAAGTACACCATGTTGTGAAAAATTTGAAAAAGAACTAACATTGATTATAGTTTTTATTATACTTAATATAGGTAAAAACATACAATCTTATCAAAATAATCAGATAACCTTAATTAGTTAATCGAAAATATGGCATTATTTATAGCAAAATACAAGTTTTTTAAGTTTCAGGCATACAAAAATTCTAAAGTTAGCGCAACATGCTAAAGAATACCAAAACATTAAAGAAAAGAATGGAGCGCAAATTGTTGATTAATAGGTTTTTTGTTAAAGCTCTGCCTAGTCTGGAGGCTCTAGCTTTTAGGGTTCTGATGAGATATTTAGCTAGCTCGAAATACTAGTATCAACCTAGCTAATATGTTTGATTTGTTTAATTGATGTAAATATATGGAGGTTGAAAGCTCGTGTTTTTTATACAGGTATAGAGCTTTAAGTTGGCAACACTTTTTTAACTGGCGGCCATGTTGTCAGCTGTCAAGTGATTTATGTTTAGTTTGGTTTGGCATTTCAACATGAATAGACTGAACAACGCTTCCATATTGTGCAAATTTATTTTGATAATAATGGTTCTGTTCGAAATACGTACACTCAAAAAAATAAGTTAGTAGAAAAGTTAGTAAAACGTCTTGTAAATCAGGTATACTATTTTTTAACAAATATTTTTGCTAAAATCGTGTTTTCAGCTAAAATTTTTGTTATACTTATTCAGCACTTAACTGTTTTATACTAATGCTTTACTAATATACTAATGTTTTACTAATTAATTTTGCTAAAAAAAATTGTGCTGATAAGCAGATGTCGCGGCATGTCAAGATGTAGTAGAGAAGAGGAAAATGATATTAAAAAGTACAACTCTAACAAGACAAGTAAAAAAATCAACCATGAAAAAACATATACAGACATGTAGACAGAGTAAAGAGAAAGACAAAAACACACATCTTACGTAGATTTGTATGGTTTCTTTTTCTTATTGCAAAAAAAGGGTTGTTTTTTTCGTTTCGTTTGTTTTGTTTATTTTTTCGTTTCGTTTCTAGAATTATCTTCGGCAGTTTCGTCATAGCATCATTAAGACAACCATTGATGTAAGTAGTTGAAAGAAAATTTTTGTTATGTTATATATATTTATTTCTATATATTTTCAGATATTAAATTAATTCATGTCGTCAATGTGGGAAAATTAAAATTGTTATATTTCGTTATTATAGTAAATTATTTTTAAAAGAATCACAAAAATATGTTTTATGATTTTCAGCAAATAAATTAACTAAATTACAATTTTTCTACAAATTTTTTGCGTTTTTTTCAGTCTACTAAAATTCAGCAAAAAATTTATTAATTTTTACCAACGCTTTTTTATTTCTAATCTACTAAGTGTTAGCAAAACTTTTGCTGAATCTACAAATTTTGTTGCTAAAAATCAGCTCGCTGATTTTCAGCAAAAGATTTTGCTGACATTAGCAACTTTTTTGCTAGCATCCTCCTGACTAAAATTTTGCTGACTCAGCAAAATTTTTTGCTGACTTTACAAACTTTTTTTTATGAGTGTATCGCGCACGAATTTTGCGAATTTTTTTTAGAGATGAAGCTCACTTTTGATTAAATGGATATGTCAATAAACAAAACTGCCGTATGTGGAGTGATGATAATCCTCAAGTGTATGTTGAGACACCGTTGTATCCAGAAAAACTGACTGTTTGGTGTGCTTTATGGGCAGTAAATGGTGACCGCTATAGAGCCGTGATTACTGACATTTTGTTCATCAATTAAACAACCATGATGTGCAAGAGCTGTGGTTTAAACAAGGATGCGCAACATATCACACAGCTCGTGCCACAAATGATTTATTGAAGGAAACGTTTGGTAACCGCATAGCTTCACGTTTCGGACCCGTGAATTGGCCTCCAAGATCGTGCAATTTAACGTCGCAGGACTATTTTCTGTGGGGATATGTGAAGTCGCAAGTCTACGCCGATAAGCCCGAAACGATTGACCACTTGGAGTGCAACTTTCGAAAAGTTATTGCCAATATACGGCCACAAATTTTGGAAAAAGGCATCGAAAATTGGACCTCCAGATTAGACTACGTCCGATCCAGCCATGGCAGAAGTCATATTTAAATTATAATGCCAGAGGATTCATGAACCCCTCCCAATATGATAATATTTGGTTTAGTTGTTATACAAATAAGGAGAGTCCAGAACACCAAAAAAAAAAATGCCCCAAAAATAGAATTTTTGGAATTTCTCAGTTCATTTTTCTCACTCAAACATTCGATGATCCAAAAATGCTTTGTTTGATTGTGGTCTGGTCATTAGATGAAAATACGTGCCAAATTTCGCGTTTCTAGTTTTGGTATATACACCAAACACCCATTTTTTCGGAGATAATGGCTGATTAACAAAATCGGACTTTGTGAAGAAATATCTCGAATATATTTCCCTGATGAACATATTATGCATATATTGAATTATTTTTAATTATCAATATTTTAATGAACACATTTAAACAAAAATTTAATTTATTATTGCATTACCAGAGTTTTTTATATATTTTTCAAAATTTGTACGCTTTTAGTCAAAAGGTTATAAATAATAATAATTATGTTTCTGCATGAGTTTTCAGATGATTGGAATGTTCTTATTTGAAAAAACATATTTTATGAAAATTTAAACACATTTTGAATTATTTTCGATTTTTTTAAAAAGTGTCCAATAAAGGAAACTTTTTAAAAAATCTAAAAAATGTTTTTAAACTTTTTTAAATAGAAAACATGTTAGATTTTCCGAATCAGTAACTATTTGCATTTTTGGCAATATTTCAAAGACACATTGCTAAAATAAAATGGGTTTATATATGGGTTGTTTTGTAATACAAAGGTAGATTCGCAATACTAGAGTACTCTATGCTACAGAGTGGATTTTGTTCCTTTCTCTTTCGCACTTAAATATTTTTCGTATAATTCTATTTCTTTATTTCTTTCTTGAATACAATCTGTAGCGTAGAGTACTCCTGTATTGTGAATCTACCTTAAAGACTAAATTTTTAAATTAACTTCATATTTCCATCATATTTCTGAGCATTTTGAAATCATCACTCCACTCCGAAAGACTCTAAAATATAATAATATTGACATTGATATAATTTGGAGTCAGAAATTTGTCATACATTTAATAGATAACACAAAATTTATTTTACACATCCGAGTTTTGTTTAATCCAATCAACATGATAGAATACTTTAGCATAGCCATCTGGATAAGCAGTACCACAACCAGTATAAACGAAGCCGGAAATACCTACAACTTCACCGTTATACAAAGCAGGTCCGCCAGAATCACCATTGCAAGCACCATTATTGGGTTCGTGAGCTAAACAAATAAGAGCATCTGAGTCCCAATTGATTCTTTTTTTACATTCGGAACGGGTAATGGCAGTTAATACATTCCATTGAAGTTTTATTGGTACATCTCCACCTTGTTTAACACGACCCCAGCCAGAAATTATGACATCCTGACCAGCAGGGACTTCGGTAGTAGCCAAAGGTATGGGTTGAATATTATTAGAAAAAATTAAAGATTCTTCCAGAAGTAAAAGAGCAACATCATTTAAAAAGTTGCCATAATTTTCGTGAGCAATAACTTTAGCAACTCTTAATAAAACCCCACCTTGTAAACGATCATTAGTACCGGCGCGAATAGTAAAGACACTAGGATCATATCTGAAGAAATAAAGAAAAAGAAACAAATTTATATAAAATTTCCTATTAAATAACGTAGAAAATAACATTTACGTATAATAATTTCCAGCACTATCAGAAGTCCCAACACAATGAGCAGCAGTTAAGACAAAATTACGCGATATTATCGAACCACCACAAGAATGAGAGCCATTACGTCTCAAAGAAACTTGATGAGGAAATTGACCCTCATGAGCATTTTCACCACCTACAACACGACCGGAGGGTATCGCCTGCGAGTGGGCCGCCAAAACAATGCATACAAATAAAGTTAAGGAAATTGTCGCCATTTCGAAAATTGTTGATGAACTGTTATCAATCTTACCAAACTAACAAGCTTTTTATACTTTATTTTCTTCTGCAGAACTACTCGTAGGTAATCTCTTATAATATCCCAATAAACATTTACCCTTGAAAATAAATGAAATTCGAATTTATATCAATAAATTTTTCATATATCACCCTTTAAGAATAGTGTTGAGAGTAGTGTTGGGGTTCACAACAAAAACGTCTTGTACACTTAGAATAATATGTAGGTAAAGAGAACTGCAAATGTAAAGGGCGACTTACATTTCAGCTAGAGTGCTGCACTATTCAACATTTTCTGTTAAAAATGTCTATTTGCATTTTTCCATGCATTGTTATGTCATGTCAACGCAGGCAAGATGTTAGTTCATGTTATGTCTACAGGAACATACTGTCGTAGAATGTCATTGACATTTAGCTAAGCTGTTGTGAGATGTTGTGCTTAATAACATCGATTTTTAAATCTTTAACTGCAGCATGTTTTTAATACTGTTTGAACCTGCATTGTATGAAAATATTGAATCACTTATTATTTGTATTCCTTATTTCTTATTCTAACAATTAAAAAAAATCAAAAAATGGAAGCAATTAAAAAAAAAAAACAAAAAAAAAAAAATCTAAAAAAAATTTAAAAATCGAAAATTTGTTTTAAAAAAACGTTATATAAAAAAAAAATCAAAAATTTTTTAAAAAATTAATTTTATTTTAAATTATTTTTTTTAAACAAAAAAAAAAATAAAAAATTTTTCAAAAAATTAATTTTTTAAATTTTCTAATTATTTGAGTTAAGTTTTGTTTTTTATTTAAAAGTTTTTTTATTTTCAATATTTCGATAATAATTAGAAAATTTAAAAATAAGAAATAAGGTTAAATAAACGAATATAATTAAATTAATTTTTTTTTAAATTATTTTTTTTTTTTTAAACAAGAGAAATTCGAAAAAACCAAACAAATCTTAAACAATTTCTAAAATCGAAAAACTCGAAACCTATTTACGACAATTCTTTTATAAAAGCTTGCAAATATTTGAAGTTGTAAATATTTTGCGATCAGCTGTTGGTAGAGCGTACACCAAAAGCATTACATTCAAATGTTACAATAAAAAAACTGCTTTGGAATAAAAAACTGTAAGCAATAAAACTACACTCAAAAAAGGTTTTCAGTAGAATCTACTGAAAATTACAGGTAAAACAACTGTAATTTCAGTTAAAAGGGCGACAAAGATAATTACCGGTAAAAAAAGATGTAGTTGTTTTTAACTGTTGGAAAAAAACTAAAAAAAACACCATATTTCAACAGCTATTTTTTTGGTATTCTTAATATATTTTTTAATAACAAAAAATTTTAGTTTCCATCAATTATAATAAAAATGTATATTTCCAACATCCCAGTTAAAACACAAAGTCCAAATTTCAAAGGTTCTCCAGTTATGACGTTTTAATGTATTAGAGATAGGTACCATGAAATAACTCCCAAATGAAATAACTCCAAAAAAAAAAAATTAAATAACTCCCAAAAATTTTCCATATTAAATTGGGATTTATTTCATTATGAAATAACTCCCAATGCGTTAGGACTTATTTCACAATTTTCTGTTAGGAATTATTTCATTATGAAATATATTCTTAATATGTATTTTTCTATTAATTTTGTTGATTATTTTTGTATATTTATGTATACATTAAATTCTATCTTTATAATACATATGTTTAATATTATGTACATTTTTACATTTATTTATGAAATAAATAGAATTCCATGTTTTTTAATTGGGAATTATTTCATTTTTTTGGGACTTTTTTCATTGGGAGTTGTTTCATTTTTTGTTGGGAGTTATTTTAGTACTATGAAATAACTCCCAAATGTTGGGGCTTATTTCATTTTTTCTTTGAAAGTTATTTCATTTATTAAAATTGGGACTCATTTAATTTTTTTTGGGACTTATTTCATTGGGACTTATTTCATTTGGTAGTTATTTCACGGTACTTATTTCAACAGTTATTTTTTTGGTATTCTTAATATATTTTTTAATAACAAAAAATTTTAGTTTCCATCAATTATAATAAAAATGTATATTTCCAACATCCTAGTTAAAACACAAAGTCCAAATTTCAAAGGTTCTCCAGTTATGACGTTTTGATGTATTAGAGATTCAATAAAATTGTCTAAATATTATTTGCAATTTGAGTTCGATTAAATATCAATTATAATTCTCAAATCTTGTATAAAATTGAAAGTTTAAAATACCTCAAAGACTTGAATCGATGTTTATTGGGATATTGTCTCTTATTCGCCATATCTAATCTTAGCACAATTATTTTAAAACTGATTTTCAAAAACTGAACACAATTAATCTAAATTGTAAATTTTCTAATTCTTTTTAATTTACAAGTTTTAGATTCAAACGATAATAAGTAGTTTTATTTGAATAATAATAAACAATATTATTTTATTTGTGATTTTGATGTTTCACAAATATCTAAAGATTTCAAGTTATTAAATATGTTTATATTATAAATCTGAATTTTCCTTAATCCAATCGACATGATAAAATACTTTGGCATAACCATCTGGATTTCTAGTACCACAACCACCGACAACAAAACCAGCAATACCAACTAATTCACCATTAAAGATAGCTGGGCCACCAGAATCACCATTGCAAGCTCCATTGCCTTCTTGATGAGCCAAACAGATAAGAGCATCGGAAGACATTAAAATTGAGGTGAAGCATTTAAATTTTGAAATAGATTCCAAAGTATTCCATTGCAATTTAATTGGACTATCACCACCAGTCTTCACACGGCCCCAGCCAGAAATGAGAATAGAACTGCCTACAGGAACTTCAGAACTAGCTAAGGCAATGGGTCGAATATTACTCGAATAAACTAGGGGAGTATCTAGTTTACATAAAGCCACATCGTTGATAAAATTGCCATAATCCTCGTGAACAATTATTTTAACAACTTGTTTAACAACACCACCCATTAAACGGTTAGTGGAACCAGCACGTACGGTATACAGACTAGCATCGTTCCTGAAATAGATCATAAAAATTCGATATTACAATTTCCAATAAAAACTGAAAACCTATAGACCAACTTACATATGATAGACATTATTTTGATCTTCGTATCCCACACAATGAGCAGCAGTTATAATCCAGTTTTTACTAATAATGGAACCACCACATGTATGAGATCCACGAATTCTAAGTGAAATTTGATGGGGAAATTGACCTTCTACAGCATCAATACCGCCAACAATACGGCCAGTTGGTTGGGCTGTAGTTAAAGCCAACAGGCTTAATGCTAGCAACGTTAATATGATCAATTTAGCCATAACGTTAAAATTGTAATACAGTCCTAAAAACCATCTCACTTGTCTTTTATAGTTGTAGCTCCTTACAAACGGTTTTTCAATAATCTAATCGTTGGACTTTAAGTGATTTGATCTGGTTAAAAGCTTGTTAACCCTTTCACTACCGACTTTTTGTTTATGTATATACTTATATTTGACTTCAGATTGGTGTTAGTGGTCCTAAAGATAGAAGGAAAAAGTATTACATGTGTGCTCGCACTCTTTCCCCATACAAAAAAAATCCAGAAAATCGAATTTTTCAAACGTCTCTGCTTATTTAGTGTCTCAGTTTTAACCACTTAAGCATTCGAATAGCCTAAAATGCTTTATTTAATTTCATTGTGGTTATTACATGGAGCTACGTGCAAAACTTCTAGCTTTCTTAGTTTGCAAAATACACCAAACGCCCCTTTTTCGGAAATAAAGGTTCATTAAAAAAATCGGAATAAAGAATTAAAAATATCTCGACTAGTTATTTTGCCCTGATGAACAGTTTATCCACATAATGATTTATTTTTCAATTACCAACATCCCAATGAACATATTTGAACAAATATAAAGTTTTATTGCATTATCAAATTTTTTATATTCATTTAAAAATTTGTACACTGTAGTGTCCAAAGGGAGTGAACGGTTTAAAACATATTTGGAAAAAATGTACACTAAATACGCGATGGTAAAGTGACGTATTTATTATACGCGTATATAAATCAATATTTTAAAAATCGGGATTTTTCGCAAGTTTATTTATGGTGGCAATTTTGTTCATCGTTAATAAATTACGCAATAAAATATTTTTAATTTAAAAATTGTTATCAAAATCATTGGCGACAATCAATGTTATACCATCTCTTTTCTTATTTAGGACGTTACAACATATATAACACTTAGTACACCTTGTAAATACCTTTAATGTTTGTGAGAGATTTTTTTTTTTTTAACAGTTCAAATCAGTTTTTCTTAACGAGAGGTTTATTGAGGGTCATCCAAAAATTCACAAGTGTTCAGAAAAGCTGCAAAACTATTAACATTTGAATAAATCTTCTAAAATATTTATGAAAAATTACTTCTTAACTATTTATACATATTATACAATTTGTATTAAAGTTCCATGTTTTTCGCGATTTTATAGTAGACGAGCTTAAAGCACAACACTTCGATACATGTAGAAATTGTCAACCCAACAAAAAAAATGAGTATTGGCAAACAATTGCTGTTTTTGTAAAACCCACCGTGCTAAAAATTGCCAATGGTACAACTAATATTGTACACACAGAAAAAATACACTTTTGAATATGCCTGCAGGTAATTATATATATGTTTACAGTGATTCAGATTTTCAAACCTAAACATTAGGCCGGGTCGATTTCTATGGAGGCAAAAAAATCGCTCAACGATCAAGGAAAATCGTATTCTAGGGATCAAAATAAGAAACTTTGCCGAAGGAACCATACCTCTAAAACGAATTCTGCTGTGCCGACTTTTGACCCGTAGGGTCAAATTTTGAAAAAGCCCACTTTGATATTTCAGAAATTAGGAGGAATCTCTCCAAGATTATGGGAGATACTTCTTCTCCGGGAGACGCGCCAGCAGATTAATGCATAAATCATCATTCTAGGGTTTAAAATTTAAGTTAAAAGAGGGCCTTTTTAGCCGTGTTTTTTTTAGCAAAATGTACAAATCTCGGGATAGAGATATTTCAGAAAGTAGGAGGAGTATTTCCAAGATTAGGGTCTCTATTTCTTCTCCGGAAGAAAAAGAGTATAAATATATTAAATTGGGTTGGATTCGATTGGGGCACTCTAAATGGGTCAAAGTGGGATTTTTCAAAATGTCATCCTACGGGTCAAAAGTCGGGACATCAGAATTCGTTTTAGAGGTATGGTTCCTTCGGCAAAGTTTCTTATTTTGATCCCTAGAATACGATTTTCCTTGAACGTTGAGCGATTTTTAAATCGACCCGCCCTACTAAACATAGATATATTTGCAATGAACTTTTTTCATCGGGATATAAAAAATATATCAAACATTTTAAAATTGTTTGCAAATTTAGACTGTAGTATTAGTATGTCACATTTATGCATTTTTTTTCAAAATTGTGAATGGATAGTCAAATTTGGAGACCAGATTTGGAATTAGAATGTAAAAGAAAAAACTACATAAATCACAATGCGAATGAAAACAAAAATAAACTGAACATCATATATTGTTACCCTTGACGAACAATATGACACATAATGCATAAACGTTCTTTAGGAAATGGAATAAATATATTCCAAGTCTCTGGACGTTTCTGAAAACTTGAAGGATTATACCATATTCTATCAAAAGTTTAGTCCCTTGTGGTTAATAGCGTTCGAGAAAATATGTACCAAAAATGATAAAAAATATTCATATATATTTACTTTAACTCAAACTGTTCCCAGTCGATACAATCTACATTCGGAAAAATCGCTTGCAAAATGTTTCTAATATAACATAAACTGAAAATTTGACATATATGGCCCAATAGTGCTAAAAGGTTAAATTAAAAAAAAAATCTGATTTATGTTCAAAATAAAACGCTCGATTAGTTCTGTTTCAAATATGTCTGTAACATCGGTTCCGGTTAAAAAAAATTTAGATCTACAACTGCTACGGGAAATACCCATACTGAAGTAAGGAAAAAACCTGTGCTCACGTGTTTTTTTTTTTATTTTTTTTCTTTTTTAACTTGAAATGGAACTATTACGAAAAAGAACCTAATACTAATCTACATTAAATACTTTTAAAAATAAACGCGCTTACTAAAACGTTATCAATTTGATTAGATTTTGATTTATTTACACTTCAATATACATACATAAATCCTCGATTGATCCAAAAAAATCTATAAATATAGCCAATACTTGTGATACAATTCAATTCAGTTGTATACGTTGAAGTTCAAAAATGTCGTCTTTCAGTAATTTATTGATATTTAGTTTGTTCCTAGGAGTTGCATGGTCAAGTCCAACTACTGGTCGTGTAGTGGGTGGTCATGATGCTGCTCCTAAACAATTTCCTTATCAGATCTCATTACGTCAGGATCATAGTCATGTGTGTGGTGGTTCTATTATAGGCAAGCGTTACGTCCTAACCGCTGCCCATTGTGTTGTTATGGAAGGAACTACAGCGTAAGTTTTTTGATTTTGAGGGGGTGTTTGCTTAAGACGTTTGTCGCTAAATGAATCAGTGATTACCAGTATTTTGTACTGCATGTAGAAGGTCATCTAGAAACACCATATTAATCATTTTTATATTGAAATGTTAATTAAAAGAAATTTTATTTTGCAGTTTTCCAGCTAATCGTTTTACAATTCGCGCTGGTACAATTAATCGTATTGCGGGTGGTATTATTGTGGCTGTTAAGCGTGTTTTAGTTCATCCCGACTATGTCATTTACAATGATTTGGCTCTTTTGGAATTGGAAAAAGAATTAGTATTCTCCGAGACTATACAGGCCATTGAACTGATGGATCGTGAAGTTCCTGCCAAGTCGAATGTAATTATTTCGGGTTGGGGTTTAACTGAACATGCCGGTGCTAATTTACCCATCATTATGCAGCATTACACCGTGAATGCTTTGAGCAAAACCGGTTGTGCTAGCAAAATGGGTTTCTATACCGATGCTTTAATTTGCTTAGATCATCCTTCAGGAGCAGGTGCCTGTAATGGCGATTCTGGTGGTCCTGCTGCTTATGATGGAAAACTAGTTGGTGTTGCTGGTTTTGTTGTCATTAAATGTGGCTCTTCCAGACCTGATGGTTATGCTAAAGTTGCTTATAATATTGATTGGATTAGAGAGAATATGATTTAAATGCTACAATTATGAAAACATTCATTAAATACATATGTTAAAAGTTGTTTTATTTGAAATCATATCCCAGGTACAAATTAACAATCGTACAAAAAAAAAAGTACTGTAAAACCCACCCTTGTAGAGATTATAAATAATATTGAAAAAGTTCTGGAAAACCCACCCCTGTAGAGATTACCAAAGTTATAATTAATATTGAACTACACTGATTATCTTTACTTCAGTAATGAATTTATTCATATCTTTAATGCAAATTGTCGCTGGAACTCGTCCATTGAAACTTTATACAGAATCTATGAAATGTTTGTAGAATCAATGAAAATCTTCTTAAAACTAATGAATAATTCTGACAATTAAGAATTATCAAATTTATAAAACCCCTGCAGGAAATGTCAATAGTGAAAAAGTATTGATTCACTATTGACTGTATCACCAGTACTACTAACCAAATATTCCCCAGGCAATGTAATTTGCTATAGACATTTAACATGTACGTGTCATTGAAAATCACTAGTGACATTAGAACTATTGACTAGGTAGTGAATAGGTAGTTCTTATGGGACCATATGTAGACATTGGAACCAAAGATTCACTAGTGACTAGGTAGTTCTTATGGCACCATATGTAGACATTAGAAACATAGATTCACTAGTGACTAGGTAGTTCTTATGGGACCATATGCAGACATTGGACCAAAGATTCACTAGTGACTCGTTAGTTCTTATGGGACCACATGTAGACATAAGAACCATAGATTCATTAGTGACTAATTAGTTCTAATGGGACCATATGTAGACATTGGAACCAAAAAATTACTAGTGAGTTAATATAGTAAAAAGTGTAGACGCTTAGTTGACAATGTCAACAAAATAGTAGACAAAAGTGGAGACTTGGAGACACTTGACCCCAAGCTTCCTGCAGGGACAGTTTCATAAAATTTTTTAATATTAAGAAGCTTCCTTGAATTAATAAAACTACCCGGTATCGCATGGACATTAGCATATCTTGTATATCTCATCATATGAAACAATATAGAATATAAATATGTATATGATCATATGTATGTAAGTGTGTATGGTACAATTAATCAATATAAATTCTATCATTTTTTAATTTAATTATAGTTATAAGACAAAAATATCATTATATACAAATATATATAGTAAAAATTTAATGAAAAAAATTCGATCACTTTTATATAAAGGGTCCGCCAAATAACTTTTTTTTTTGAAAATGCTATAAAAAAAAACTACTGAATATTTTCTCAAATTTCTTTTTTTATTTGAAAGTACAATCCTTCCGGTTAATAATGGAAAATAATTTCATTCAAATGGCTGCCTCGGCTGGCCATGCAGTAGCCTACACGATCGGTCCAATTTTTACCATGATTTACAAAGTAATGTCGCAATATTTCCCAGCGTTGTTCAAGCGTATACACAACCATATTCGTTCAGCGGAAGGATAAAACTAATTATCTGTCAAATCAGACATGAGCTAAGTGTTACCATTCACGAAATAAGCACTAGTTGAAAAAAAAACGTTAGATGGCGGACCCTTTATGAAAGTATTCTACCATATATGACTATATGTAAGTGTATATTGTAAAATTAATCAAAAATTATTCTATTATATTTTTATATATACCTAATTATATATGGCAAAAATATCATTATATATAAATATATATAAGTAATGAAAAAATACTGCGATCACTTTTGTATAGCACCGTTCATAATTAGAATATAAATAAGTTTCAAAATTGACTGCAAAAAAAAACATGAAAAACTATGGTTTTTTGTTTTGTAATGATTATTAATATTTTTTTTTTAAAGTACTAAAATACAACGTTATAATTATTAGGTTTTAAACCAACGAACATGTGGAATAAAGATGAACCAAGGTACTCAACATCTGTTAAATTTTATATGCCAACTGGTTTTAACAGTTTTCTAGTATATACATTTTGTGCTAATTATACGAAACGTAGGCAGAGAATACATTAAACAATATAAATGAGGTTTAAAGTTAAATTAAAATTGCTTTAAAGCAAGAAAATTATTTAATTAAAAGTACCACTATTAACACATATTTTTCAAAAGCGAAACGGCTTGTTCAAACAAATTAAACTCCCAACCATTATAACATGCGTAATGGATTCTAAATTTTCAATTTAAAAATTAAATAGTTACTTAGTTCCACTATAGGCAATATAATTTCTACCACTGACCTTGTTTTGTGTTTAACAAAGTGAATCTTTTGAACTATCTAAATTGGTGAAGTACTAAAAAGGGAGACGTGTGCAGTTTGCTGTTTATTTCTGCTCTAGAAAAAAGTCTTCTACTTCAAAATTTTGCGAACAAAAAATTTTTATTTTCTTCCTCGGTAAATGTTGTTTTTTTTTTTTGTTTTACCATAGTGTTTTTAATTTATTATATGTTCCAAATTTATAATGAGTTCCAAAGATTTAACAATATTTTTTAAAATTCATGTTTATATGTTTTACAAATAAATTACAAGTAGTACATAATTGGGTTTAAATAAAAAGTACGGGTCTCTAAAACATTTTCAGTTCTTTTTTTTAAATTTTTAATTAAAAACCATTAAATAAAATTAAATATCAAATTATATATAATTTGTTCATATTTAATAAACCGATTTTTTCGGATCAAATTATATTCTGTATGCCATTTTTCGGATCAGATGTGATGTTTAGTTATATGTGATACTATTGTATATATAATCATATATGATTATATCGGAACTTTTTTCGTTGGGTCTTAATGACCGTATTGAAAAATGCATTGGAACTAAACCAATGAACCACTTCGCATGATTTTTTAGACAATTTCATTGAAGTCCACAAAAAATAAAATGCTACATGGAAATAAAGGGTCCGCCATCTAACTTTTTTTTTCCAACTAGTGCTTATTTCGTGAATGGTAACACTTAGCTCATGTCTGATTTGACAGATAATTAGTTTTATCCTTCCGCTGAACGAATATATTCCGTATGTTCGTTATATTGTGAATAAAGTGAAAGAAACTGGCATCCTCATCGATAAACCAAAGCGTGAAAAGCCAAAAACAGTGCGTACACCCGAGAATATTGCTGCTGTGGCAGAAAGTGTGCGTGAAGCGCCATCAACATCAATTCACCGTCGTTCTCAACAATTGAACATTTCAGAGACATCATTGAGACGAATTTTGCATAAAGACCTTGGTATGACGCCATTTGAATGAAAGTATTTTCCATTATTAACCGGAAGGATTGTACTTTCAAATAAAAAAAGAAATTTGAGAAAATATTCAATAGTTTTTTTATAGCATTTTCAAAAAAAAAAAAGTTATTTGGCGGACCCTTTAATAAAGCACTTTATAAAATATGTTGAACACTTGAGAAATAAATAATTAATTAAAATTTTTAATGTATGAAAATTAATGAAATTATGAAATTTTATGAAAAAAAAAAAAATAAATCTTTGAAATAATTTCATAGCCCTTAAGAAAAGTTTCATTAATTTTAGGCAGAGATACTTTATGAAATCGAATTAATTTTTTTTATGAAACTATAAAATTTTATGAAAAAAAGTTTATGAATAATTTTTTAATATTAATAAAATTTCTTGGATATAACGAAATTCGTCATTAAATAAACGAAACAAGTTCTATGAAATTGTTTCATTAATATCATGAAGGACAATCCTTTCAGTGTATAAAAATACTATTTTGTTTTCAATGCAAGTGTTTTGTCAGTATAACCCGAAAAATTCTTTGCCTGGATTGTTTAAAAACACATAGACAAGAAATACCTTGTGATAACCGAATTTGTCGCCAACCGAATTTTGGTAGTCCCATGTGCTATCAGCTATCGTCATTAGCTGTTATGTGTACCATAATAGGACAGCATATTCGTACACTCGAAAGAAATTTTTATAAAATTACTTACGAAATATAATTCTGTGTTATTAAATTTTTATACATATAAAAAAAAATTAATAATGTAAAAAAATATCAAAACAAAAATCAAAAACATAAATTACCATGCTAAATATACCGCCTTCAAATTTTCATCTGCAAATTCGTTTATTTTCTTCTGAAAAAGTCTTCGTAATGAGATTCCAGGAGTACATTAATAAATTCTTCATGGATTCCTTTAAATATCTTCGAGTTCTGAATTGTATTCTAGTTACAGACGATATTTAATACCATATGGGTTTTCCACGCAGATTGTTTCAAATAAAACAAAGAATACCAACATATTTGTTAGAATACTAGAATTATATTTATTTTTATATTGGTACTAACTTGAAAAATATTTTCTTCCAATTGCTTGATTTTTCTGCTTTTTCCAGTGTAGATTAACATTATTGTTCCAAATTTTTTTTTTTATCAAAATAAAATTTCCATCATTTTATTCACATTTTATTAAGAAGTGAATATTGAAAATCTGTTCGTACTAAACATTGGTCATAGTTGGTTCCACCGATCATTACCAAAACCAATTTTTCAATTCAGTATTGGTTGCTTTTACCAAATATTTGAATAATGGAGAAAATACGAATATTAGATCGTGAAAAAATAGAAAAGAAAAGATCAACAATAGAGACATTAAGGATACAACAGAAAATAAAAAAGACGATGAACTTAAAAGAAGACACACAAAACCTTTACGCCAGTTACTGTGTTGCAATATTATAATTAACCTGTAATATAATTTTTATGTTTGTGTTTAATTTAATTTTCATGTTTACTGTTTTATGTTTGTCTACAATAAAAATTATTGTTCAATGTAATAAAAATAATTTTTCTTACAGTAAGTCATAATTGTTTGTAGTAAATGTTTATTGTAATATTGTTAAATATATTTTTCTTTAATTTAAATAGACGAATCCCTTGATAAAGTGAACATAACATTCACGAAACGTTGGGAAAATATGGATTAAATGCATTTTTAATTACATAAAGAACTTTAGGCCTTATTAGCTAAAATAAAAACAAATTTATGAGAATAAATTTGGTTGTGTTTATTATAAAATTATTGAATGAAAGAATATTTTTACTGCTCTAATTACGAAAATTCTATAATCTGTGTAAAATTTCTTATTGAGCAAATGTTTTTTTATATTTTCAACCGATTTCCAACTAATGTATTTCCTGTGTGAATATTTAAACCTTTCAGTGGCATTATCTTTTTTTAGTATTTTATTATATTTTACACGTTCAACCAGCAATTATTTATGTAAAAGAATATTACTGAATTGGGACGCTGGTTTAAAAAAGCTGGTTTTTTTAAATTTTTTTTTTCAAAATTAATTGAATTTAAGGTATTTGGAAAGCACAGCCCACATTTTGCCAATGCATAACCGACCGATGCCGAAGCTTTGACAGTACTGTGCGGATTGGATTTGTCTGCCTGGGTTGTTAATTGTGTATATGAGATACGACCATATATGGGAAAATCAACGGAACCGTACGATTCCATGTCAATCAGGATTTAAAACATTTTAAGAACAATTATAAAATATTTTTGATGGTATCAGCATTTTTGATGCAACGCAGTTTACCAGGCGAACATCCTAAATTTTAATATTTCTACTGTTAATGTGCTCTGCTCAATTACTAAAGTATATAAATAATGGTATAACTTAATTATGTAAAGGGATAATCTGATCCTTTTACCACTTACACAGAACAATAGTAATGGCGATCTCTACACACAGAGAAATAAAGTGCCAACCGAATTGAAAAGTGTATATTAATGGTAAAAACTTATAAATTAAGGTAGTACAACGTTATTTACATTTGATTTCTGAAAATATTGGGTGCTGCAACTAACATTCTATCGAATTGACCTAACTTTGTTGTGAAAACTAATATAAAGTTGTGCCAACTGACTGAAATTTGCAATAACACAATTTGAATGGTAGTAAAAGAATTGCAGTTGGCAAATAGCTACAGTTTTTTCTGTGTGTATCATATAAGCCAGATTTCAACATTTAATTCCTTCAATAGTTTATGTGCCAGTCTATTTAACGTTCCATCTTTAGCGTACTGTGGAGCTAAAAGTTGTTGTTGGCAAATAGCTACAGTTTTTTCTGTGTGTATCATATAAGCCAGATTTCAACATTTAATTCCTTCAATAGTTTATGTGCCAGTCTATTTAACGTTCCATCTTTAGCGTACTGTGGAGCTAAAAGTTGTGCAAAGTCAAAATATAAAATCCGATCTCTTTAGCACTTTTACATAGTGATTGTTATTATAATATATAATACAATTCAAGATATATTGGACACCGAAATTCTTGAAGCTGCGAGTGTGCCTTCAATTTGAAGTTAGTCTTTTAGCGTTTTTTGAGAAATAAATGGGGTAGAGAATACGAAGTTCATCCGATCCATTTAGCGTTTTCACATAATAATAGTAATGATAATATTTACCGTTTAAGACATGTTTGGCCCAATAATTCTTTAAACCGAGCATGTACAAATCAATTTTGTGCTGCATTTTCTTTTTTTACTTTTTATCTATCTGTATATATAAAAAATTTATATAGAGACATAATATATTATAGTTATGCGAATTAAAATCTATTATGAAAATATGATTTGCCCCCGCAATTTCTTAAACCGCGCATGTGCAATTTTATTTTAAGTTGCATTTTTCTTAAATTTTACCTCAATTTCCGCCAAAACCAGATGTGTTTGGAACAATTTGGAAACCAAATTTGGACGAAATGGTTACTCAAAAGCGTGTCATATTTAAAGATTTTTTTAAGCGAAAATTGTTGCGGTTGTTTTTTGTTTATATCTTTTTTTTAGTACACTCAAAAAAAAGTCCTTAAAGTTAGCAAAAAAGTTAGTTTAGTCAGCAACATTTTTACTGGGAGGATGCCTGAAGAAAAATTGCTAATATCTGCAAAAATCAGTGAGCTGAGCTTTTAGCAAAAAATAAGTACATTTAGCAAATAGTTTTGCAGACACTTAGTTCAATGCAAATGAAAATCGAATTGTTGAAATCGACAAAAAAAAATTGTTGGAGCTTTGAAAAAACTAAAAAAAAACTTAGTACAACATTTTTGATTTAGTTAATTTATTTTGCTAAAATTTAAATCTAAATTTTGTTGGTGATTGTTATAAATATATATATATATATATATAAATCACAGGACTTCCACATTGTTAATATATTAAATAAATTAAGTAAATAAAAAATCTGGAAATAAACAAAATATTTTATTAATTAAATAACAAAACATAATTCCCAATTACTTACATGAATGAGGTATGACGTAATTCTACAATTTTTCAAATGAAGATAATTATAAAATGCATAAAAGAAATATAATTATCATAAAAACTACTTATCTACTCAACTACTTATCTTTAAAAAGTAAGTAAAATAATTAATTTTAATTTTTTACTACCTGCTGTACACCACGGAGTATTTTGTATTTTCTTTCTGGCTGAATTTGTTGTCTTCATAATTTTTTATATTCTTTCACTATTGTCTATTGCAAAATAATCATTGATATTTACAATCGTTATGTACAACATTTTAATAAAAAAACATTAGTTCAAAATTAGTTTTTTAGTTAAAGCGTTTAACAAAAATTTTTGCTGAAAACGCAAACTCAGCAAAAAAAATTGCTGTAAATTAGTTAATTATTAAAAAAAAAAAAAAAAATTATTCACGTTGAATTTTTTATGTATTTAAAATAAGCTAATCTAGAAAAAATTTGTCTGACACTAATTTGAAATTTTTAATTTTTAAAACCTGAAATCGTAAGGTTTCATAGATTTTCCTCTTTATGTCCCATTTTTAGTTTTTGTTGTCTTAGATAAATTTTTCAGCCGATTTTCCGAGTGTGATTCGTACCGACAAAGGATAGATGTAGCTTACAGATCATACAAACTAATTGGACCAATAAGGTCTCAGAGCCGAATAGGCTGACAAGGGATCAAATTTTTGATTATAAATGATCCAATAATTCAAGCGCCAAGAAAAATTGATATATGTACTAGGAAGGACTCATTTTATTTCAAACAGAAACTGACAGAAACAAGATAATAGAAATAAATGTGAATTTTTGGCCTTTTTAATGAACGAAAGCACCCTTGTAAGTTTCATGTAATTTTTTTAAATATTCGTCTTTTCCATGTCCTACACTCAAAAAAATAAGTTAGTAAAACGTCTTGTAAATCAGCTATACTATTTTTTAGCAAATTTTTTTGCTAAAATCGTGTTTGCTAAAATTTTTGTTATACTTATTCAGCACTTAACTGTTTTATACTAATGCTTTACTAATATACTAATGTTTTACTAATTAATTTTACTAAAAAAAATTGTGCTGATAAGCACATTAATAGTGTGGACGACAACCAGATTGAAAGATATACGCAGAATGAAGCAGATGTCGCGGCATGTCAAGATGTAGTAGAGAAGAGGAAAATGTTACTAAAAAGTACAACTCTAATAAGACATATAAAAAAATCAACCATGGAAGACTTTTGTATCTCTTTTTCATACATAAAACAAAATTGAGGATTAAAACAACTTAAATTTTGCGTTGTCACCGGCTTGTGAAAATAATTGTCTATTAATAAAATAAAAGACAAAAGAAAATATTTAAATTTAATATGTATTTCTATAATAAATGTTAATAGATTAATAATCTAGTGTGGTCAAATTGCAAACAAACATATACAGACATGTAGACAGAGTAAAGCGAAAGACAAAGACACACATCTTAGTATGGTTCCTTTTTCTTATTGCAAAAAAAGAGTTGTTTTTTTCGTTTCGTTTCGTTTGTTTTTGTTTATTTTGTCGTTTCGTTTCTATAATTATCTTCGGCAGTTGCGTCCTTTAAAAGAAAGCATCATTTAGACTACCATTGATGTAAGTAGTTGAAAGAAAATTTTTGTTATGTTATATATATTTATTTCTATATATTTTCAGGTATTAAATTAATTCATGACATCAATGTGGGAAAATGAAAATTTTTATATTTCGTAATTATTGTAAATTATTTTTAAAAGAATCACAAAAATATGTTTTATGATTTTCAGCAAATAAATTAACTAAATTACAATTTTTTACAATTTTTTTGCGGTTTTTTCAGTCAACTAAAATTCAGCAAATAATTTATTCATTTTTACCAACGCTTTTTTATTTCTAATCTACTAAGTGTTAGCAAAACTTTTGCTGAATCTACTAAGATTTTGCTGATATTAGCAATTTTTTTGCTAGCACCCTCCTGACTAAAATTTTGCTGACTCAGCAAAATTTTTTGCTGACTTTACAAACTTTTTTTTTTTGAGTGTAAGTAGTTTTTAAGTATAGTCTACCTAATCACGTTCATCGTTTTTTCTCAATTTAAGAAACTTTGAGAAATAAAAGGTATCTAAAATCTCTTTCAACAGGAGTCGAAAAATTTTAAAAGTGAAAGTTTATTTTTTCTACTCTGGTATATGCTAAGCTTTAATATAAACATTTTTAAAAAAGAATTCGAAAACTAAAAAAAATTTCACTGATTCGCAAAATATCTCAAAATGAATATAATATTTTTCTTTAAATTTTTGATTGATTGTCCTCTAAAATATATAAAAATTCAGATTGGGATCAAAGTTTAAGAGTTTACTTAAGTCGATTAGTGTGTTAAGGTGCCCATACACTGCGCAATATTCTTGTGCAACTTTAGCTATTGTGCAAAATATTACCAGTGTGTATGTCATATTGGAAGGTTGTACAATATATTGGTACAAATCAAAAAGGTTTTGATTCTTATTGTGCAACCAGCAAATGTAAAAAATATTGTATAGTGTGTTGACCACATTATGCAATTTTTATATCCCTCCACAAAAGAACATGAGAGTGTTGCCATATATTGTGCAAAAGTATTGTACATTTTATTGCACTGTGCACGGCAAAATGACAACAATACTGGCAATAAACATTTATATTGAGTACGTCAAAATTATTGATAGCAAGTTACAGTGTAATTGTTTATGTACTTGTCTATGTTACGTCACAAAGTTTTCCCTTCTCCCATCGTCATCGTACGTGAACTGGGAGTGAATCATACATATGGTCACCTAAAATGCAAAAGGGCGTAACTAACAAAAGTATACAAAACCGGTTTTCTTGATGATTATGATTCATTTGGCTTAACTACATGCCTACACAAAATTTTGGACTTCTACTATAAAAATTAACCGTTTCATAAATAAAATTCGAATCTTATATGTTTTTGTTTTCTCGGATTTTTTTGGTTGCCTTGTAAAATGTTGAAGTTAGGTTGAGTGATTATGAATCACTTCATCGAACTACATTTTGCCGCAAAGCTGTTTGGTTCTATGATTAAAACTATTAGTTTTATTAACGATATTGTTAAAATATCTGTGTACGTTGTTTTTTTTTTTTGCTTTTCCTGTAAAAACGTAAATATGTTAGTTACTTCCTTTTGCATTATAGGCGACGATATATATTTGATTAAAAATTTTGAATCATATCTTTATATTGTTCATTTTATTATCTATTTAATAGCAAGACTTCCGTCCGATATAAAAATTTAAAAAGTTTTGCAACAAAATAAGATTTTTTTAAAAATGAATTCATTATATTTAAGCCAATAACCCTTGAATCCAGGCAGCATAATAAGAAACATTGGTAAAAACATCTGGATAACGAGAACCACAGGCACCAACAACAAAACTACTAATACCAACTAATACATTATTGTAGACAGCGCCATTACCAGCGTCACCAGTACAACTTCCCTGTTTTAAAGCATGAGCAAAGCAAATGATAGAATTATCGTTTGCACTGTAAGCATCCTTACAAACATCATCAGTGGCTACCGTCAAGGATATGGAATGTAATTTATAAGAAGATACTTCAGAAGATTGTTCACCCCAACCGGCAACGGCAACTGGTGTACCTGCAGCGGGTGTCTCAGCGGCTGAGCTAGCAAAATTAACCATTTTGATGCGATCAGTCCATGCCAATGTGGTCGCCAAATTTAAGACAGCAATATCATTTTTAATAACATTGTTAGCATCATTATATTCCGGATGAACACTAACGGTAGAAATGTAAATCACTTTACCGCCAGAAAATTGATTTGTACTACCAACGCGTACCGCTAATTTATTAGCAGAAACCCTGTAGCGGGAAAAATATTATATTTAAGTAGTGACTAATAGCTATTTGTGAAAACTTCAACTTACGCATTTCCATTTTGGACTACACAATGAGCAGCGGTTAGAATGGTGCGTGGTCCAATAATGCAACCACCGCATATATGAGCACCATCTAAACGTACAGAAGCAGCATAAGGGAAGCCATCTTTGGAAGCTTCTTGTCCACCCCAAATTCGTGAACTGGGTTGTGCCGAAATTGTAGCGGCAAAAATAGCTAAAACTGAAACCGCCAAACGTGCTAAAGACATCGTGTTTCAATGTTCACTAAAGTGCTTTTTGCTATATAGAGCTAATATTCTATTTGGTATACAATTTACTAATTTATTGCCTATTCGATATGTACGAACGATAACACTTTTGATGGACAATATTTTATTTTATGAGTTTATAATTGATAATAGTACATATGAGGCATTCTATATCAAATGTCTGTTGAAATTTTATATATTGAATCAGCTATTATCAGTGTTGATACTTTTTTTGATAATTATTAAAAAACGGTGCAATATTCAAAAAGTTTTGATAATTTTTGGATAAATCATATTTTTGTTTAATTTTACTTTAAAGTTAAACATTATTTACATTATGTTTCTCTACCGTTTTCAAGTTTGAAGAATCTCTAGACTGATTTCGTAATTTGATGTGTTTTCATTAGAATCTTAAGAAGTCATATATTAATGGCGCCACTTTTAGTTTTTTTTTTTATTAAACACAGCACTTGGTGTAGATTGTCTCATATGATATTTAATATTTTTTTAAATTTTCTCTTTTTTATTAACAGTCTTATCTTATCGGTTTAGCGAGAAAAATAATTAGGAATAAAGCTACTTTTGACACATTTTATTCATTTCTTTGTGGCATTAAATTTAGACAGAAAAGAAATATTTTTAAAATAAGGAAAAGAAATCGTATATCTATTAATAGTCATCTATAATTCTTTGCCCTACGGGAATGGAAAGTCAATTGCCCTCAAAGTTCTTATGCCAGGACTAGTTAAAATAGTGCTTTTTACAGAACTGGTGCAATTTGTCGTTGTTAAGCTGTATCAAATACACTATAAAACGCAAAAAAAAACCTGGCTTATATTTTAATAGATCTATGTACGCCGAATCCAAATCTGGTAAACATTTTTTTTCTCATTTCCAGTTTTTAAAATATCACGGTTTTTATATTTACACCATTTATCTCATTTGTTTGTATATTTTGCTAAATTTTCCGAAATTGGACCGTACATTTTAATATAAATTTTCCCAAACTTATCTTTTATTTGAGTATAATCGCAAAAAAAAATTTTGTTTTTTGCTCAAGCTTAATTTGAATGATTATGGGGTAAAGAATTTTTGATATTTT
Organism: Delia radicum; assembly: GCA_021234595.1. NCBI lineage: Eukaryota > Metazoa > Arthropoda > Insecta > Diptera > Anthomyiidae > Delia > Delia radicum. The sequence continues at coordinate 242,494,446 of CM037852.1, forward strand.
TTCAGATTTTTTGGACGATGTTTATAGGTCGCTCAAATCGATTTTCCCCCATGCAAGTTTCTTATAAATTGGTCAATGACCAAAATGTTTTTGGCTTCTGAGTCAAAATTTGCAGAAAGCAATGTCCAAACATTATTTTTATGTTAAGTTTCGGCAATGCTTTGTACATTTACGTACACTCATAGAAATAAATATTAATTGCTAAATATTAATAAAATACGAATAGCAAAAATTAATCTGTTAACTTTAAAAAATTTAGTTATATTCGATGCAAATTTCAGTTAATTGAAAATAGTATTTTACTCTTTAAAATTAGAAAAAACTTGTAGACTCAAAAAAGCAAACAAAAACTATAATATTAGCAAAAAAGAAAATATTAATCTGGAGGTAAAAAGACTGTTAGTGCTTTTTGAGAAAAAAAATGCAAAAAATTATTGTTTTTTTTTTTAATTACTTAATAGCGCATTTATATTACAGCCAAAGTGCAATAAAGCCCTTTTCGCAATAAAGGCCTTATTTCTCAATTGGAAGTGAAATAAAGCCTTAAAGGCCTTATTTCGTAAGGCGTTATTGCACCCCACCAAGAACTAGTAGTAAATGGTGTTTTATAGAGGTATAGAACTTTGAAATGGAATAAAACAAAAATTAATTTTTTTAAATTGACATGAAATTTACTATATTCGAAAGATAATCTTCTCGCATTATAATTTAATTATGACTTCTGTTAAATGACCGCCACGGCTGGCCCGGACGTAGTCTAATCTGGAGGTCCAATTTCCGATGACTTTTTCCAAAATTTGTGGCTGTATATTGGCAATAACGAGGCGAAGTTTGTAATACAAGTGGTCAATCGTTTCGGGCTTATCGACGTAGACTAGCGACTTCACATATCCATAAACGTTTCCTTCAATAAATCAATTGTGGCAGGAGCTGTGTGACATGTTGCGCCGTCTTGTTGAAACCACAGCTCCTGCATAGCATGGTTGTTCAATTGATGAACGAAGAAGTCAGTAATCATGGCTCTATAGAGGTCACCATTGACTGTAAATCACACCAAACAGTCAGTTTTTCTGGATGTTACGGTGTCTCAACATACACTTGAGGATTATCATCGCTCCAAATACGTATCCATTTAGGGAACTTCATCGGTAATCAAAATTCGTGCGCGATACGTATTTCCAAACAGACCCAAGCTGAAATCGGGTGCCTTCGGCTAGTCATGTGTTCTCATCTGAAAATAAAGCTTTATTTTTTTTACACCGAATTAATTCGTTAGTCCCTGATGTAGCTGGCTTTTTAAAATTTTGATCTGCATTAAAATGAAACGAGAGTAAACTCAAAAACAAAAAAAAAAATTCATTGTTCATCTGTTATGGCTGCACAGTGGCACTGGATTCTCAATATGTTGTGAGAAAAATTAATTCACAGTAAATATCGCGCAAGAAGTTTTTATTTCTACAAAAAGTAGAAGAAGTTCAAATTATAGAATTGTGAAATAAAATAATCTATAAATAAAATCCTAAATGGTTAACCCCTTAAGATAATCCGTCAGTAAAATAAAAAAAAAAACCTAATAAAAAATAATCGGCAATAAATTTGGTAAAAACACTTTCAAAGTGGAATTATCAATAAAAAAAACTAGTGCTACAAAAAAACAAATGGGATTTTGCAAAACCTTTGGACTTCAGATATTTTACAGGTTGCGCATTTTAGAAAAACTTATTTAGACTTTGGTGAAACGTAAATCATTCCATTTTTATTTCTATAATGGGAGTATATAATTTTTTTAAGTTTATCCTTATTTTAATGTTAATAAAATAAAATTTTTTTTGTGCTAAGTGTGTAGTGCGATTTACTTACTTTTTAACGATTTTATAGATTTTATTAACCTAGATAATTGTACACAGAGAAAAGTTTAGTAAAAGGAAAATTATAAACAGTTTTGTTAGTTTTTTGTTTTTATATACATCGAGATTATTTTTATGGTTTTTATAATTTATATAATAAAATTTTATGAAAACTTTCATCAGTTTAACGAAAAGTTTCAACGGACGAGGTCATTGCTTTTATGCAAAATATCAAAGAGAATTCTCCCAGTATCGGTTAAAAAGCCTATATTATCTTTTTATTTATTATTTGACAAAAGATACCGACCAATGTTGTCAATAAGAATTTTATTTGCTTTAACATTTTATAAAGTAACGACAAAAATCGTTTATTTTAACTTCAAGAAATGTATGTTGATACGTTAAGGCTTATTTTAATTACAAGTATCAGTTGAAAAAGTTACCAAATTTTATTGGGAATTATCGAATTCTAGCAATGTAAAGTTGGATATGCTGTTGAGGACACGTATTTTTTATTTTATATTGCTACATTTTTGTATAAAAACACGTCTAAAATTTAAGAAATTCAGAATTGTTTGTAAGCAGTGTTAAAGTAACTAAAATTTGTATTGCCTATGCTGTGGGCGGACCCAGGGTTGTCAGCATTATAATATGTTTATTTGAATTCAAATCAAAAACTATTTCTCATACAAATGTGGTATTAGAAAAAATAATGCTATTAATAATAGTTAATCATAATTTTAAAAACAAAAATTTTATGATAAGCACTGACATTTTTTGTATACCAGTGGATGGATGTACATGGCTAGTTTGACTATACTTGACAGCTATGACGTGGAAATTTTCACGTTGAAACGTCATCACCAAAAGAATTGATGGCCATTTAAAAGTCGAAAAACTTAAAAAATTGCTTGAAACTTACAAGAGTTTTAAATTAATTTTATTTGTTTGCTCAAGACTTTTAACTTTTAGATCCAAACCAATACAAAATGGACTCTCCAGACTTGGAAGATACATTCACCGAAAAAGTAATTTCCATATCGTTGCTTCGTCAAAACTTGTATGGTGGTTTACAAGTAAAACCAAAATTTTGCGATTTTTAAACTTTCACAGTTTTTTCAATACGGGTTTTGCGCCGTTTAATGAAAGTTTTACTAACAGTATTTAAAAAATGGTGTAATTTCATATAGCTTAAGGTATACCAAGTTGATGTCAGCGCACCAATAATATGATACGAACATCACAAATTTATAGGGAATTCGCATAGATTTTTTTTCATTCAAAACGTTCATCAAATAAAAGATTTTAATGAGCTTAATACTAAAATCGAAAAGGTATCAAAAATACTGTAAATGTTATGAAACAAACAAAATTTGAATACCATCAAAAAGCATCCTAATTTTTAATTTTGCTAATTTAAAAGTATTTAATATGAGAATAAGTAAACCCAAATAAGTATCATTAAACCGGCAAAACATTCGTGTTTTCCAAAATAATCGCGGTTTTCTTTTTAAGTCCTAATCTGTGACAAAAAGTATTTAAGTGTATTTTTATATTTTTTGCTGGTGTAATATATATTTTAAAATGTGATAAATGCAATGAGATCTATAAATTGATCTAGCTTTTATTGAATTCAAGAAAAAATTGTATTTTTATTATTTTTACTTTGCTTGACAATTTAAACCATAGATGCCCAGTAGTAGCTGATATCAGCAAATTAAACTCACACGTATACTTACGCTCTTTTGTTTGATCGTCAATCAACCAATAGGAAATCAGCATGTTGAGAGGGAGAGACAAACTACACTTGCAGAAAGAATATTTAAAAGATTATCAATTTATTTTACACATGGCGTTTTTAACAGACATTTGTAACATTTTGAATGAGTTAAATTTGAAGCTGCAGGGAAAAGATAATAAAATTTCAGATATGTTTAAAATTCTTTCAGATTTTAAAACTCAGCTATTTTTACTTGCAGCTCAAATTGATTCTGAAGGCTTTTCGGACTTTCCGAAAACTTCTGTTATTTACGACAAGGAGAAAATCATGAAAAAGTTGGAACTTTTGGAAATATTAGAAACGCTTTTTAATAACTTTAATGACAGGTTTAAGGATTTTGAAAATATTCAGCATTTACTGGATATTTTTCAAAACCCTTTTAAATGCGATATATTAAAGTACGAATTTCCAATCCAACAGGAACAGAACTTATTATATTTCGAAGTGAAATAGATTTGCCGGATAATTTTAATATAGAATTCTGGAAAAATCTGGATGGTACAATATATCCTGAAATAAAGAAGATTTCATTGAAGTGTTTATCTTTATTTCCCTCAACGTATCTTTGCGAACAAATATTTTCAGATTTGAATTATATTTGCTCAAAAAAACGCAATAAGCTGAATTCTTCTAGTTTGAGAAATATACTTTTATTGCGTAACTGCAATTAGAGTATCAACATAGAAGATTTCATTACTTTTTAATTGCAAATTGAACAATGATTAATTGAGGGAAATTTTAATTTTCGAAGAATCTTTTTGTTTCGAAATATATCACACCCGCCACACATGTGCTTTCGTCGCAATCTCGTTGACGACTAAATAAAATGAATAGCAAATAGTTTTCTTCCAGTGTTATTTCGTCACTCTCACCAATACTACTACATTGGGCATCTATGATTTAAACCATGCTAGTCTTAGGTACTCAACGCTTCCTCTTTATTTTTATTAATTTATTTTCACCTGCTCTGCCCAACTCAGTATCCTACCAAAGAGTAGAAAATAGGATTTTTTAAGAGACGATTAGGTTGTGTTGACAACAATTAGGTTTGAAGGTAAAAATTTCGTTTGAAGGTGTTGTAATTGGGTTTGAGGCTGTGTTGCCATATAATTTCTTTCGAAATATCCTAAATCACCCAGCAAAAATTAATAAATCTGCTATAACGCAAGAAAAAAAATATGCTAAAAGTCTGCCTAACTAAAAAATCAAAAGTATTGTAATATTTTTTATGCTAAAAATATGTTAAGTTACCACACAAATAATGAGTTAAAAAAAATTTTGGAGCCAACATATTAAAATTGTTGATGTAAATGCTGCGTTTTTACTACATTTTGGTGTTAAATAAACTTTTTTACAGTTTTTTTAACTTGTAAACGTTAACTATCATCAAAAAGTTTAAAACAATTTTTTTTTATCTATAAAAACACAGTTTTCATAGCAAAAAAGAATATAGTCGAGAGCATTTTTTTTACAAACAAAATATACTAAAAATCATTTGGCATACTTATTAAATTGTAATTTGGTTTGTTATTGGTTGTATATTATAAACGAAACATGGCATAACTTTTATCGAAACTGAAAAATATGGCAACCTCCCAAGCTAAAGCTTTTAACAAAATGTTGCAACTCGACACATTTTTTGCAGAAAATTTTACTACTCGACTCATTTCAAAGAGAAAATGTTGGTTACTGAGTTGGACAGAGCTAGCATTTTTTTTCTAGAGGCACATGAGAGGCGTACCATCTCTTTAAAATAGTTACTCTATGCTTAAAACCGCCATAATTTTTGCGCCGTTAAATATAAATGATTAAAGCGAATTGATTGAGCATGCTTAACTATCGGGTAACATGTACACAAAAGGTTATTCATGTCATTCAAAAAAAATTTATAAATATTTTCACTAAAAGTGTTGTACAATTCTGCAGTTCCTCATATATGAAATACATATATTAAAAAAATGTCAAATTGTGTAATTTTTCATCCCACTTTTTAACCTCTAAACTTAAGATTGTTTACCTAAAAATACGTGACTTATATTTGTTTGTCCTCTACAATATATCTATGTTTCATTCAAATCTTTGGATTCACCACTGCGTAGATTCCTTGTGCGTCGCACTACTGTTGAAATTTATTCTTTAAACTTTTAACAAAATCCTAAGACATTTTATTACTCTGATTAGCACCGACAATCTTTATGGCATTATTGACAAATTTTATTTATTATATTCATACATTTATGGCTAAAGGGACCTAATCGTTTATACATAAATCCATAAAATTTATACCAACCTATAAATTTATATAAATTTCGTTATATATACAAATGTTTAAATATATTTCGAGAAATATGACCTACGGTACACAGAGAGAATTCCTTGGACGATTTTTAATGAACTGCTTTCACTAAACTAATAAAGTTTTCTTCAGAATATGCATGAAAAATTTCTTAAACTGTATGAAAAAGATACATAGTTTTAATTAAACTATTTTTAATGAAACTTTGTCATTAGTCGTATGAAATTTTTAATAAATAATGTGAAATTTTTTATGAAATTTTATAAAAACTGCATTAATTTAATGAAAAGTTTCAATGGAAGAATTCCAGTGACATTTCATAGATATAATGCAAAACTTCATTAATATCATGCAGATTATTCTCTCAGTGTAGAGTGTTACAACAATATGGTTTCATGTGAAATACTAAATTAATTTTTGGCATGGTTTTTAATGATTCCTATATAAAGGGAAAATAATTTTTTTTTTTTAAACTCCTGAACCAATTGGACTTTGTATGGCGTCATACCAAGGTCTTTATTCAAAATTCGTCTCAATGATGTCTCCAAAATGTTCAATTGTTGAGAACGACGGTAAATTGATGTTAATGGCGCTTCACGCACACTTTCTGCCACAGCACCAATATTCTCGGGTGTACGCACTGTTTTTGGCATTTTCACGCTTTGGTTTATCGATGAGGATGCCAGTTTCTTTCACTTTTTTCACAAGATAACGAACATACGGACCATATTCGTTCAGCGGAAGGATAAAACTAATTATCTATCAAATCAGACATGAGCTAAGTGTTACCATTCACGAAATAAGCACTAGTTGAAAAAAAAAACGTTAGATGGCGGACCCTTTATATACGAGTATCTCAACTAAAGACTCCCGCGACCAACCTTAACTGCATTCTATTTGGCCATTTGTGGCATGAACTTTTGCAGTATACAATGCACACTTAACAACACTGCCCTACACAGAAAAATTTAAAGTCTAGCTGCAAAACAGGTTTGAGAAGTTACAATATATCCTAACATTTTCGAGATAACGGGAAACTTGAATTTTTTTGCAACTGGCGCTCTTAAAGATTCGTAATTCTTTAATTTTTTAACCGATTTTGAACCAGGTCTTAGCAAAGATGTATGCTTTCTTTATATTAAACGGCATGACATCAAAAACGTTAATAAGGTTCTGACCATCAATTGTATATATTTCTGGTATGCTGATTTCAATGGGGAACTTCATTTTCCGATCTTTTTACATATCAAGCTAAATGACTTTAAAGTTTGACGCACTTCAATGATTTGCAAATGCAATAAATCTGTTTTATTTGTATTCAAATCTAATTCCAAGATCAGTAGTAAAATTTATGGTACATATTTGATTTCCAAAGCTTAAAATTGAACTTCCTGTTGAGTGTTTTTTCTAATTTTTTCGATTTTCGCGAATTCTATAGCTTAATAATTAATAGAGCTAGGGAAAGAGTCATTGTAAAGCAGTTTTATTAGTCAGAAAAAAAGTTATTTTGTCAAAGTTCGCAATTTGTCACATATTTCAATAGTATGTTTAGCAATATGCCAAAAAAACAACTTTTTCATTTTCAAGTTATTAATCCCGAATGATTTTATATGTTTCGGGGGTAGAGTCAGGTACCCTACTTGCTTATTAGAATGCCCCTCACTTGTCCTAAAACGGATATTTAGGGTGGCCCTTAAAACTTGGATTTTTTGACTTTTTATGAATTTAACGCATTATTTATGTTAATAGCTACAAAATCAATGTTTTTATGTGTTGAATAGTCAGCTTGGGTAGTAATCTTCCATTTTTGGTTTTTGGTGGAATAATACACTAAAAAAAACCAAGTGGCAACAACAAAACTTGGAAGTAATAAAATACTACTTCTAACATTTAGCGCGGCACAAATTGGGCTGAATATTATGGCTTGCCATGCAACACAGTTGTTAATGACATTAAAATCTAAAATTCTGCCGTGGTGCTTGGCGATCGCATTTTTCGTTTACAAGAAAATTAGGAAAATGTAAAAAAAAAGGCGAAAAAAATGAAAAAATGGGGTTTTTTGACCTTCATTCACTTATAACTTTTGAAGTAGGAATGTTATCTTCAGGCACCACGGCAGAATTTTAGATATTTTAGTCATCAACAACTATGTTGTCTCCCAAGGCATAATATTCAGCCGAATTTGTGCCGTATTACAAACAGTACAGCCTATTTTGATTAAAAAAACAGGGTGAATTTTTAAAAAAACGTAAATTTATGCTACTGAAATTAGTTATACATTAGTTATTAAGAACATAGACACTGTTTTCACTTTGGGAAACAAAATTCCTTTCCATGTGATAAGTAAATATACTTATATTTCATTTACTATTGCGATAAAGCGGCAGTAGATATTTTAGCCGTCACCTTTGCGTGCTTATGAATTACACAGCCTCACAAAAATATAAAAAGGTTCTGACCCAGAAACCAGACCCACCAATCCTTATGTATTATGACCTCCTGAATGCGATGCTGCCATAAGAATTGAATTATATCGTAATTTACAAGCAAAGTCCGCAAAGTGAACTTACCTAATTTGTAAATTTGACCATATTAAAAAGTGTTTGTTTAAATCCATGTTACTTTTAAAATTTTTGACAGATTTTATTAAAGCACCTCTTATTTTTTTCGTAATAAACCAGACTTGATCTTATATAAAGAAATAAAATTTTAAAAAATTTTAACTAACAATAAGTCAAATTTACAAAGAAATCGGGTAGGTTCACTTTGTGGACTGTCCTTGTAAATTACAGAAAAACCCAACAATACAATTCTAGTAAAATAACTAAAATTTTTTTCGCAAAACTAAAAATGTAAACTTTAATGATCAATTTAATAAAATTTACATACATATTTTAATATAAATTTGGTACTATCTCATTATCTTATAGATCTTTTCTTTCTCATTCGGTTAGTTTTCATCCGATTTTCAAGTTTTTTTTTTGTTGGAAAGGTATTCAATTACCTTTCTAATTGTTGAATTTTGTTAGTACAAATTATTGCCGCTAGATGGCGTAAAATTCATTTCTTTAAAAAAATGCATCAAAACACCCTGTATTTGCAAATATTTTAAGTTCATATGTTCTGCAAAAGTACTCGCCATATGATTTTGTACAAAGTTGCCAAACAACATTTGGTCGAATTCTGGAAATTTAACGGTCAAAATTTTGATTTTCTTCAAGAACCTAAAAATAACGGTAATTTTGTAAATAACGGAATTATAAAAAAGTCGCGGAACAAAAGTTGCTTCTGATACCCTAAAGAACCATTTTAAACAATAAAAAAGTTCATTTTCGCAAAAAGTCGATTTTGGCATATTGCTAAGTATGTTTCCAAATTTTCAGTAAAAAATATGTATATTTGCAAAAGTTCTCATAACAAAAACCTCCGTTACCGGTACATATTAGTAGCTAAAGTATGGTTTTTGTTAGAAAAACTTTTTCAAATAAACACATTTTTGGCTGATTTTTAACACATATTCTTTTAAAAGGTATTCGCATATCATAATTATAGTTGGACTCTGTGTTCATCTCGGAAAGCTATGCTGCCAATCAAAATTTTTGAAAAATCGTGCATTTTGCATATAAAGCAGCATATTAAAATAATTGTTTTGTTGCTGATACACCTCCTCCTAATAGTCTCGTTATACTGCATGACTAGTTTAGCAATAAAGCCTTAAAAATTGGGAAAAATTAGAAAAACCGCTAAATAGCGGATTTAATATTAAGTTTTGTGAATTAAGTGTGTACCTCGCAACAAGAATACAGGGATTGTTTTTACATTTCAACAGAAAGGAGTCAGTTTGGTTGCATTTTAAAAACGTTATATGAAAAAACTGAGTTTGCATGCTCCAAATTTTAAAGTCATTTTGTGAAAAAACTGTACCATACATCGAAAAATAAAGTACGTTATTTAAATCAGCGTGCCCGTAGTGTAGAGATTTGATACTCATGACCCTATTAACTTATATAAATATGTAAAGGGTCCGCCAAATAACTTTTTTTTTTTGAAAATGCTATAATATTTGTAAAATAATTTCATTCAAATGGCTGCCTCGGCTGGCCATGCAGTAGCCTACACGATCGGTCCAATTTTTAAGCACATTATCGATTGTGTGCAACTGTATTTCACCAATGGCTTCACGAATATTGTCCTTTAAATCGTCAATTGTCTCTGGCTTGTTGGCGTAACACTTATCTTTGACGGCACCCCACAAATAATGGTCAAACGGTGTCAAATCGCAGCTCCGAGGTGGCCAAACGACATCAGCTCTGCGGCTGATAATGCGATCTTCAAAAACAGGGCGCAAAACATCGAGTGTAGCTTCGGCTGCGTGGCACGTAGCGCCGCACTGTTGAAACCAAATGTTGCCAATATCCTCCTCTTCAATTTTTGTGAACAAAAATTCGTTCAACATGGCCCGATAACGATCGCCATTGACTGTAACGGCCACTCCTTGCTCATTACCATGATTTTCAAAGTAATGTCGCAATATTTCCCAGCGTTGTTCAAGCGTATACACAACCATATTCGTTCAGCGGAAGGATATAAATAAGCACTAGTTGAAAAAAAAAACGTTAGATGGCGGACCCTTTAGAATATTGATATGTAGAGATTTTTAATAATAATTAAAATTTTTCAGTTTTTTATACTTTTTCAACTTTTAAATCTTGTTTTGAACCAACACTATTCTTAAAGTTAAATGTTTCCAGAGTTAAATGAGCATTTCATTTGATAAAATCGGTTAAAAATTGACAAAGTTATATACACAGAGTGAATTTTGTTTCGTCCTCCTTCGCACTAATCACAGTTGATCTAGAATTAAACATTTTTTTATATATAAATTTATTTCATTATTTTTTGTAAAAATGTATTGTAGAATGCGAACCATATTTGGCCATATGGGCTTGGTTTTTGAATTAATAAATGAAAATACTCCACAAAAAGTTATTATAGATGTTGAAAGCACTATATTTCCGATTTCAGAAAAAACGTGTTTAAAAAAAATTTGTAAACTAATTTAAACGTTATGACAACACAGGCATACAAAATTTTAGAGTGGTCGGGACCCTAGAACTAAAATTAACTTTTCTCAAGGGTTGTGTTCCACAGAATCCCAATTAGAATCAGGTTTTTCAGATATCTTAACATAAAGTTTAGAAAAACCCGTTTTTCTGCTATATTCGGGACGTTATGACATCGTGTAGTATGACTTCTTCACTATATGTTTTAAGTTTCAAGACGCCACGTTGTTTAGTCTTTTTGTTTTGGAGCCATCAAAAGTAAACGATCTCAGAGAATTTGTAGACATGGAAAAATTGGTCACCGTTATGTTAGTCACTACTTACAACATAAAAATAATCGATTAGAGTAAAAAGTTGGGTGTTTTTTTTTTAAATTTGGCGATTTTTTTTAATTTCAGTAAATTTTGTTTTAATTTTAGAGATTTTTGCGAATTTTGTGTTTTTTTTTTATTAATTGTAGCAATTTTTTTTAAATGTCTGCAATTTTGAGGATTGTTTTTAGATTTTAGCATTTTTTTTTTTTCAATATAGATACAAATTATTTTAATTATTACTACAATTTCCTCAATAGGACCGAATTCAATTTAACTTTTAACTGAATCAACAATTATTTTAATGGAGACTCAATTGTAGTTTTTTCTGTGTAAACATATTTAATTTTTGTTTACATTGCCTCAAGCAATTTTTGATTATATTTTAAGGTAAAGACATCGCAATCTCTTATGAAATAATTTTATTTATTCATTTTTTTTGTCGAAAATCAACTCTAACAATGATAGCCGCCCATTTGCAGGCGATGTTTTCTAATGAAATTTTAAGATTCGAACCATATAATACAGAACTTACAGGCATTTCCTATTTGATCCAAGTCAGGAATAAATATTTTTATATTAAATATATCAATAACGTTGTTAATTCCTAACGAATTGTATTAAGTTTTTAAATTTGTCAAATTATTTCGGGAGGGGGTCCCTAGCCCCCTTGTCGCCCCTCCCCACGCTACGTGCCTGGCCAAAATCAATTAATTAAAGTTTGAATTGCCTCATCGCGCATCCTATTCGCCAGATTTAGCACACTAAGATTATTTTCCATTTCAAAACTTCGAATAATGGCTCGGTGGTAAAAGATTTGCCAACCATGAAGAGGTGGAATGTGAGGGTGATGGTTATTTTAAGCAGCTAGACAGAAAAAAAAATATATTTTATATTTTTCCGTTTGTGTTGATAAGATTAAGTCTATAAAATATATTTACGGTGAAAAAAATAAATTTTAAGACACTAAAATATTTTCTCAATCAGTTTGTATGCTTTGGAGTACGATGTACCCCAGTATGAGGTGGGCGATGGTTAAGATTTCTTTTTTACTTTTTTTTTCCAAATTGAATAATTTAGACCCAAACGAGAGTTAAGAAGTAATTTTTGTATAATGCATTTCATTCTAGTAATTGTGATCAAGTATTTTAAATTATCTATTTGATCACAAAAGATTTATTTGACTTTTTCTTTTACTAGGTACATTGTTAATTTAAGGCAATAACTTCATCGATCCAACTACGATAGAAGGAAACTTTGGATGAGATATCAGGATATTTTGTGCCACAGCTACCGAAAGCAAAACTAGTAATGCCTATTAATTTGTTTCCATCTACAACACCGGCACCATAATCACCGCGACAGATGCCAGTTTTTTCAGCGTGTTTCAAGCAAATCACTGAATCGTAACCATAGCCTGCTTGAAGTTCACATTCGGGGCCACTTAAAACGGACATTGTTGCATTTTGTAATTTGTAAGGAGAGGCATTATTTTCTTGAACGCCCCAGCCGGCAACAGTGACGGAAGTACCTTCAGCGATAATGTCTTCTTCGCTGGTCATGCTAATTTGATTGATTCTATCTGAGAATACCAAGGGTTGAGATAGGATTATAAGACAAATATTGTGTAGGAAATTGCCATAAGAGGGATGTATAACAATAGATTTTGCTCCAACAATTTGACCACCAGCAAATTGATTGTTACTGCCGACACGTGCTGTCACGCGAGAGGGATTAATGCTAAAAAATTGGAAAATTAAATTAACCATTAAAAAATATTCATTATTTATTTTCCCAAAATTTAATAACTTACGATGTGGTAATAATTTGAGAAACGCAATGAGCAGCAGTTAATAAATACCGATTTCCAATTATAACTCCGCCACAAGCATGGCCACCATCAACGCGAATGGATACAACCCAGGGATATTGGCCTGTTTTTGATTCACTACCTCCTATAATTCTGGAACTTGGAACTGCTTGGGTAAATCCAATTACCACTAAAAGACCTAACAAGGCAAGAGGGATTATTGTACGTTTGCCAGTCATTGCGTTTAAATTCAAACTAAAATAATAATTCGAAAATTATATTCAGTCCAGCAGTAGAGTACTAGCAGAAGTAGTAATATAAACCTTTTTTTCGGCCTAATCAATAGTTTTATTAGATTCTTAGATAACATGTCCAATAGCTTGTTATGGTAACTTTTATAGCGATACTTGTATTAAATATATTTCTTAACAATTATCAAAACCAGTATCGGTACATTAGGGGGCCCAAAAAAAAAAGACTTTAGAATTATAGAGCTTCACAAGGCTGCCCCTGTTACAATAGTGCTCATAAATGATAGGCACAAACTTCAACCAAATCGGTCAATACTTAGAGGTCGCTTTAAATTAACGATTTTTCAGGGCTAGGCCGAAATTTAATAAATATTTAAATATTTTATGGATATAGGAAGGTTTTTTCGAGGACTTATAATAAAAATTTCTTTAATTACTTTGGCCGTCTAAACACGAATCTCAAGTCAAGAGACTGAAATCAAACAAAAAATTGCTTCAAAACTTTAGCCAATTTTCCTGGATATACTTAATGGATTTCCAAGTTTGACCCCTGGTTTTATTTATTGAAATGCATATTAAAAACATCCTTTTAATATGAGCAATTTTTTTAACAAATCTAAAAACAATTCCAAAAAAATAGCATTTCCCGACAGATTTTTACTCAAATTAGAGTTAAATTTAGGATTCAAATACATAAACCATAAAACAGATTTTAAAGACATCCCCGCAATATTGAGCAATAAACCATTTTTGCCCGGGGCAGATGGTTAAAAAAAGAATGGTCCGTTACTCGGAAAAGGCGAGCCGGTGGAATGTTTTTGACTTCAGATATAGATTAGGGAGGCCAAATTACTTTTAAAAAAAGTTTAAAACTCATCGGCAATTAGGACACTTGAATGAACTTTATTTTAACTTATTATTATTCTTTTTAATTCTGCCTTCAGAATACATTTTATAATTATAGAGAGTGATGGGTCCGTTTAAATTTTCATGAATTTAGCGCTAGTTAAGATCATATAAGAGAGTGGAGTAATATTAACAATGACGAAACCTTATATAAATACACTTTAAACCAAGCATACACTTTCATATTTCTGACTGTGTATAAACAAATACAATAACGCTGAATATAAGAGACGAAAGACCAAACCCCGCATTTTATAGCGACCTTTTAATACCGTCCGATTGAGGCAATTTCGGGTATACGTGTATATTTTAATAAAAGAATAAAAGCAAGCTTGTGGAGAAAGAATCGGAATATACTTTTATTTTTCCATACAAGCGTGGGACAGGCTATGCCACATATTAGGTTTATCAAAAAAACAGAAATAAAATGATAATGTTAAAACTCAGAAGTTCTTTATTTCGTTTCGTTTCATTAAAATACTTCCTAGCAAACTTATTGCAAACAGGTTCATGTGCGAAGTTTTTTGAAAAACGTTAAAAAAATAATATTGTGTTTCTTTTTAACTTTTAATTGACTTTAGGACTAGATTGTTAAAATTTGGTATTTGCAACAAAATTATGAGAAGTTATAACCCTACGACTATTATGTCTTAAAAATACGTTAAAATGAAAAAACGCAAGTAAAAATCTTTGCTTTTTTATAATTTTGGCAACATAAAAATAATTTTGTTTCAATCGGAAATAACGTAAATAGAAAAATAATCTGTGTTCTTCTAAAAGTAGAAGATCCATGCTTTCTGAAAATCGGATAATAAATAAACATTTTATTTTTGTAAATTAAACATCGAACTTTGAACCGCAATTCAAAGTAGAACAGGTAGCATTGGAACTGATTCTAGAACCAGTTATAGAACTAATAAGGGAGGTATGCCTACCCGTACTGGCAGAATGAACTTCAGATATGTTGTAGACAAAGGTTGAAAAGGCTAAATCCTTTAATTCAATTTTTAAATGGATGAAATTTTACACGTATTTCATTCCCAAAAAGCATTCCTAATTAATGAATTCTTAGCTTAATTCTTAAAAGCTTTAAACAATATGAATAAATTCTATTTTGAATGAATTCTTTCTTGAATGATTGCAAATTTTCTTAATTCATTTAGTAAAAGGGTGAATGAAGAAAGATTTGCTTTCATTCATTTAGTCAAATGATTAACTAAAGTCTTTATAATTTAACGGAAATATTTATATAAAACAAAAGCAAATTACTTATAATTAGTCTACAACAAAATATTATTGCTTGTGTGTTATGTTTTTATTTGTGTCTTAATGTCAAACTTCTTTGTATTAAATGAATGATAATAAAATTTCTTCATTCAATTAGTAAAATGTTTAATGAACATATTATTGAATTCATTAAAGTTAGGAGTTCAATAGTTCAATACAAATTTAAGCTTTTGAATGAAGCTAGTGAATGAATTCTTAGGGAATGGAATAGCGGAATGAAATATAAGCATTTTTGAATTCTGAATTAAAATTTTTTGTGAATTAAGCTCAAATCGAATTAATTCTTGCGAAGCTTTGATTGTAGAGAATACAAATTTTAGGGATCCGTGTTTTTTTTTTAGCTGCCGAATCTTATATTTAGGCGTTCCTAAGTATGGTAAAAAATTACCCCATTTTACGTTTTTTCGGTTTATTTCGTTCTATTAAAAGTAACTATAGACAAATTTGGTATCAAATGAAAGGTTTTTTGAAGACACATTTACTGGAGCTAAAAAAATTTAAAATATTTTTGTTATTCAAAAAACGTGTTTTTTACGGAACATTAAATCTGCCGTTTTATTAAGCAATTTTAGTTTTATTAAGCTAAAAATAATGCATAGCAATGTCTATTTAATTTAATCGAGGGTGTGTCTGAACTTTTCACGAAGAGCGTTTTTCCCCTATATTTCAAATAATTCAAAAATGTGGTAACTCTGGGTCAAAGTGCTGGGGACCAAAAAAATTACCGTTTTTGAACGTTTTCTCATGGAATGGACGATATACATTTGAATAAAAATATAAAAACTTGCTTTAATTTTACATACCTGGCTAAGTCCATTCTTCTAATCCGTTAAAAAATTGTCTGACCTAAATTAATCCGTAGATGCTCTTGTTGTCAAAAAGACCCTTAGTTGAAAAATATTATCATAACACAGTATATTTTTAAAGAATTTTCAACTAAGGGTAATTTTGACGCCAGGAGCATCATAGGGTTAATTTAGTTTAGAATATTTTTCTATTGGATTAAAGGAATGGCTTTGTCCAGGTAAGGCAAATAAAAAAAAGTTTAAATATTTTTTGTTGCAATATATATGAAATCCCGCAGTATCTCCTTTGAACTCAATGTGGCGCGCCACAGGTTAGAGTTAATCAATTTGGCCAACATTTTTTGCACAGAAGCTTTAGTTACACATTGTGTTATAATATTTCATATCATGTTTCTTAAAATTTAATAGTAGAAAGCAAAGCTTTGACGTTTGCTGTAAATTGAAATAAATAAGTCTGGGGTCATTTGGAACTGCAGGTCCACATGGGTTAACGATGTCCAAACAATTTTTCTTTTTAATCTTGAGTAAGGATAATAAAATAAAACAACAAAAGGTACAAAAGTAACTAATTTTCAGTTTTTCTAAGATGTATTCTACAATTCCATTAAGTTTAAATCTCATTATTTTCGATTTTGTTGAAGAAATTTTTATAAAATTTTGGAATATTTGACAAGTATCCACATTTTTTTCCTGGATAGGTTAGGATAGGTTAACGACATCGAAGAAAAA
>CM037852.1:242511631-242591718 GCA_021234595.1 Delia radicum
AACAGTGTTAAGAAAATTGCAGTCAAATGTATTTTTTTCACTACAATAAATTGATACGAAAAGCTTATTTTTGTATAAGGAGGTTGACAGATATTTTTGCCAATTCTATTGAAAATAGATTTTCTTTTCAAGTTTCCGTTTAATGAGTTAGATAAAGACAAAACAACAAAATTATCAAGTTTGATATAATTTTAAATTAAAAATAAAATAGATCTATCAACACATTTCTGAAAGTGGTCAATTAATAAATTTGAAAACAAAAACTCTATAGATTATTTGTTAGGACAATATAATAATAAAGAAATGTAGAGTAGGGCCTCAAACTTGAATAATTTTCATTTTCATTACAAAATTATCTTCTATTTTATTTTAACTCACACAACGTTTCGTGAACGAGTTAAGTTTCGAATCCCCTCGAGTAATCTCGGCTGTAAGGAAATTACAATCAAATTCCACTCATTCGCTACATTTTAAATGGATACGTTAATTGATACGAAAAAGTCTTTGTTTTTTTTGATGAAGTTTGGCAGATTTTTTCGCAAAAGAACCATTAAAATACTTGACACCGAAATTGTCGATGAAGAAAGTAAATACTTTATTTTAGCATGAAATCCAATTATTAAACTGTTTTATTTGTCAACTTGTGTGTATTTATTTAACTTTGTAAACAAATTTAAAAAAATTTCTGGGGCTTTTTTACGCCTTTTTAAGCAACAAAATAACTATTTTATAATTTTTGTTGCACTTTTTGCTCTCAAAACGTTGCCAATATTGCTCTCAACCAAACCTACTAATCATAAATTTTGCTCCATTATTGTCTTCTAAGTATGACGTTACTTAACTTTTTTTTGCTCTGATAGAATTGAATCTTGTAAATTATAAAAACAGGTTCAATATTAAAGTATTTCATGGAAAAATAACAAATTTAAGTTTCTGGTTTTTGCTATTTTAAGTATAAAAATGGTTAAAACTGGCATCACAGCACACAAGAGAATATTTTGGAAAACATTCATGCGCCCCTTTAATACACACATTAATTCTTTTTGTAAACAACCCAAAATTAATCAATAAAACTCCACTTAAGGTTGACCGGTTTTAAGTTATTAAATTAATTTATATTTTAAAATTTGTTAATATTTTATTATGCTCTTGATATAACTTTAATATAATTTCAATTAAGAGATTAATATCACATTGTCGTTGCAGTTTAAAGGGCTTAAACTGTGATTATTCAATTCGATGAGTGTAGTGAACATTTATGTTGCTTATGCTGACGACTCTTAAAATATTATTGTTCTGAGAAACGTTACAACAGACAGTCCATGTTAATAAGCCCATTGTCAGTACTATTCTTTTGAAAAATATTAGAACAATCACACCTGCTCTGAGCTCCTAAACTATCCAATTAGAGTGAATTTTGTGAATTTTTAGACAATTTTTAAAAGAATTTTTTATGTATTATTAGTTGCTAAAAAACCGATTCGTTTTACTTTCTTTGCGAAATAAAACGAAAATAAATATTCGGATGTGGAGTACAGAGCTGCAAAAAATTTCGGGATGTTTTACTTTAGAATTTTTTTTAAGTATTCGGATGTGGATCACAGAACTAGAAAAATAAATTAGGAATGTTTTACTTTAGAATTTTGTTTTGTAGATTCGGAACTCAAAACATTGCCGAATAATATTTAAGAATTTTCAAAAGAAAATAAGAAAACTTTTTTCGGCATTTTCGACTTAAAATTTACATAGATTACAATATGTTACTTTGCAAAAAAAAGCTTTTTAAAATTACTCTTGGATTTAAAACCCAAAAAAACAAAGATTTAACTTCAATGCATGTACAGAAAATTAAATTAGTTTATGCCGATTTCCTTTGATTTTGCAAACGTCCATTGTTCTGGTTTGTGTCGTAAAAATCAGTACACCCAGAAAGCAGTCTCAGTTGTAGTCACCAAATTTGTTATCAATCGGATTCTGCCAGTTACGACAACTACCATATTATTACTTAATCGCGAATGCTAAATATTCAGTTATTCCATTTAATAATATATTCCACATAAATATTACGTTACACAAAATTTTATTAAAATTAAAAAAATTTTGTTTTTCGGCTACTGAACCGTGATACTTAGATTAATAGTACTCTGTCCTACTCATTACACCACAATCACTTTTAGTTTTCTTTGGTTTATTTGATTTTTAAACATAATATTTTTGCGTTTGTAATTTCCGGGACTTGAACTTGGATACTCGGAGTAACAGAGTGTCGCTCTACTCATTGAGCGTTAAATTTGAATTTAAATATTTTTTTAGGAAAACAAACATATTCTAAATTTCGTCTGCCAATACCATTCATTAGTTGAGTATAGAATCAATGCAATTCACAATTCGGTTCGATCTACTGAAATCCTAACTTAATGGCATATTTGGTTTTGAAACCCGTATTTAAAAATTTGATAGATTTTACCAATTTTCTTGTATAATCGCTCTTATTGTACACAATTACTAACCGAATTCTATTTTTGAAGTTTATTGGAAATACCAATAATAATACCAATAATAATAATAAATTAAAAATTTCTTAAACTGTATGAAAAAGCTTAATAGTTTTAATGGAACCATTTTTAATGAAACTTTTACATTATTCGTTTGAAATTTTTAATAAATAATATGAAAAACTTCATTAAATTAATGAAAAGTTTCGATGGACGAATTCCATCATTGATATCATGCACATAATTCTCTCTGTAAACTAACTGGGACTTTAACTGACACATTTGTTGTTGTTTATTAAATTTTACAATGACATTCAGTAAACGGTCCATAATAGTTGAATTCCTGACATAAAGTTATAAATGAAATTCGAAAATTTACGATCTCTCGAAAACCAATGGAATTTAAACTTTGATCAATGGAATTTAAACTTTGATCAATTTTTATGAATTTCAAGACATTGCTTTGAGTTTTTGCTCTTTTGACGACTGCAAATCATATTTCTTGACCTTGCCATTTAACATTTTTTAAATTATTTTAAAAATATTCCACAATTTGTTAAAATATAAAACTATTTGTCCCAAAGGATAAACAATAGTAAATGAGTATGCTCCTCAAACAAACATTTAAAATACTAATACAGAAACACTCCTTGGAAAATGGTATACCCTTCCAATATATTCACATACATATGTTAGGGTGTCCCTTAAAAATTGATTTGTCACTGCACCCCTCCCCACAGTTATATTGCAAATGGTTCAAAATCGAAGAAATAGATTTTGTTTTGTAAACGTTAACCTGTGCAGAATTTCGGCCCATTTGTGAAAAAAGTCTATTTTTTATTAAAAATTCCCAAAATCCTCAAAATTATTCATATATGGTCTTTTGAGTTATTCGGATATCTTTCACATACTTTAGCCTGGAATCAAAAATTACCCACCGGATTTGATGAAAACTGCAAAAACATGTTTTTTTATATAAATTTTATAGATTTTTTAAAATAAAATTGGTGATGTCGATTGTTATTTTTATAATATAGTAGTAATACCAAAAAAACAAATTAATTGAAAATTATAATTCTTGTTTGTGGGTGGAGCGATTCTATTCCACGATATTTTATTAAAATTGATTATTTTGTCAAAAACTTAATGTTTTGATCAAAGTTTGCACAATTTTCGGAAAATATCATTTAACACGCTTCCGTCGTTTGTGTCAATTTAACATAATTTTCCAATTAAAATATTTTTTGCACCTTTGTGTCAAATTGACGCAAAGACCCATGACTCGCAATTTATATTATGAATACAGTAATGTAAAGCTTTTAAATTTATAAAAAAAATAAAATTCCCCTTAATACAAAAAATTATTTTATGCAATTTGATCCATATATTGTTAATGTTTTCACTTTTGACCAAAAAAAACCCACTACAGAATGTTTTCTAACAAATTTTGATTAAATTCGGATATGTGATAAATCGTACCAATCTAGCTTTTAAGGGTTCGAAAGGTGAGTTCCAAATGGCCTCCAAGCCGATTAAAAGTAACAGGGTTTGCAATTTTAAATCAAAATTAAATTAAATGCCTAAACCATTTAAATTTTGTGAAAGGCGTGGTAGAGAAGAATGAGTGTATTTTCTAAAAATCATAACTACATTGCAAATTTTCAATTTTTTCTGAATCAGGCTGCGCAGTTTCTGGTATTGAACCTTCGTCAGTGACCTTGTTTTTTTTTTGAATAATGTAATATTTGTTATGTTTTTATTTGTTCGATTGCGTCTATATGAAATTTTCTGTGCAATCACTGACCGTGGTATAGATAAACTGTTTTCTAATGCCACATGCACTTGCACTACACGTTAGACAGAGCGCTTTAGCCCACTGATCTATCGTCAGGTCGAGTTTTGTTGTGATTAAAACTAGTTTTATTCAATACACGGTGTTTTTGTTCTTGCATACATAATCTCAGAAGTACAACTCCAACAACACAACAGTTCTATTTTTAGAAACTTACCTCACTCTAATGTCCACTGTTTTCCCATATGTTGTAAGTGATGCCACATCTATGATATATTCTTTGTATATTCGATAGATGTATATATTTGTATATTCCTTACGTAGTTAGGAAAGAATTGCCTGAGAGAAAAGTTTGATTTTTGTTTGAGTTTGAATTTTAACGTCAGACAATTGCAATTAATACTATAATTAATATGCAATTTTATTTAATTTTAATTGTGAAAGGCGTGGTTTTCTTCGGTTGCCATATACAATTTGGCAAACTTTTAATTGCTAATTTCGAACCAAAAGTGGCAAACCAATTTAAAAAGTTTCTTAAAATAACAGTACATTTAAGGTTTTTGGTACAATATGTATTAATAAAAAGCAGTAATGAAGGAATTTACAGTTAAAGTGCTAAAGTGTTATCGTTGTTACGATAATAAGTATGAACTATGACTAAATTTTAAAATGTTTTACTTTTAAATTTCAAAAAATTAAAACCAAAAGTTTATTTTTCGATCTTTTATCATAAATTATGATGTGAGCAAGATTATTCAAGTTCAAGATCATTTGTTTTTTGTTACACAAAAAACCGTTCAATGTTTATTTATTAATTAAAAAATTTCTTTATCCGCTAATTTAAAGCAGACTTTATCTACTGACAGATCCTTACATGTTTCATTTTGCATCACCGAAAATCTTCAGAGGACTAATGTGGAAGGGGTAGAAGATGTAAATCTTCTAAAACAAAATTTGAGCAATAAGTATGCAAATTTTATGATAATTGAAGTTGATATCAAATGGAAGGTATTTTATTTTAGACAGAAGTGTGAATTTGCATAAATTCTGAATTTTTAGCTAATATTAAATGAAAAGATTTTCGGTAAAACGATCTAATGACCATGTTTCTGGATTTTGAAGCGTTATTGTTCTCTGTAACGTCGCAAATAACAGTAATTATTTAATTTTTTTTTTTGTCTAATATAAAATTTGATTTTAAGTATTCGTTAAGTTTTAACAGAACTTTCATTAATTGCGTCTCATAAATTTTATTTTCGTATTAAAAAATAATTTTTTTTTATAAAAGTTTGATAAAATTAACCTTTAAAAGCTGTTTCCGTTTTTTTCTCTGTAAATTTATCCAATAATATCAATGATTCGGTAATACCGATACCGAATAAAATACCGGTAACAAAACCGAAATAAATAATGAAATCCATTATTATCGGTTGCCAACCTTAGTTAAAGTGCTTACGAAAAATTTTGAGAAAATTATAAAAAACTATTCCTCCTCAAAAGCTTTCACTGGATCCGCCACTGTCTTAAAAGAAGAAGAATAGTTTGAGATCTATGTAATCTATGATAAAAACATTCAACGTTTGTTCAACTTTTTACAAAATAATAAATTTTCTTAAAATGTCCTGGAAAGAAGTCGATCTACATACAAATACGAATTATAATTTTCTCCCTTAATTTTTTTTTCTTTAATAACAACTATTATATCATCAAAATAACAATCGACATGTTCAAATTAGGCATTCTTAAATATCTTTAACAATTATTTAAAAAAAAAACACGTTGTTGCATTTTTAAGAAATTTTGTTCGTCATTTTTGATTGCAGGCTAAAGTGGGCTATGCGATGAATTCAGACTTCCATATCTGAGTAATTTTACACAATTTCGAATTATGTAAATTTTTAATAAAAATACACATTTTCGGCACGGGTTAACATATTACCAAAAAAAATTTATATATTTCTGTCATCCGAAACCTTTTGGAATAAAAATGGGGGTGCAATGAACGAAAATAGACAAATCGTTTTTTAAGGAACACCCTAACTCCTAGTAGTTTTCATCTTTTTTCGTTTTGTCATTAAACCCCATAACCTTGTTAAGAAAATAAATAGTAAATGAAATTATAATGTAATCGTGGTTAACCACAAAACATAGACATTCTCTATAATTTTCCGCTCTTCAATCCACCCCCTCCCTAACATTTGTGATGTTATCAGTGCTGCCACAAGAGAAATTCAAAATTACACATGCTGGTAGTCATAATTACACAGAAAATTGAAAATTACACTTGATCATAAAAATAAGTTTTAATGTTCTCAGAGTCTGGTGTTTTTCTTTTGAGAAAGTACTGTTTTTTATAAAAAAATTTCCTTGTAATCAAAGGACATGAAAATCTGATTTTTTTTTAAATCGTAAAGAACTCGTTTTTAAATCGTAAAAAACTTTTTGGAAACTGGGGGGCTTTTCTTTACGAATTTGTTTTCACACAAATGGGCTTTTAATTGAAAAACATCCTCAGAATTTAACAGTTCTTCGATTTAAACAGTTCTTCGATTTACATTAAAATATCCTTACAATAAGAGTGTTAATTTTATTAAAATCCATTTTTATAAATGGATCAATTCCTTAAAACTTTTGTAACAAAAGTTCTTTTACAAAATGGCCATCAGAATCTCAAAGTTTTCAATAAAAGAATTCTCATAATCTAAAATTAATAATAATAATCGATAATGTATATAAATTTAAATTTACTAGTGTCTGTATACATTTTTATTGGGCTTATTAGATGCGACTTTCAGTGTCAAATTTAAAGAAAATTCCGTAGTGAAGCAATGAATTTAATAATCGGCCAAATCGGAAAATCTTTGGTGGCCGTTTTTTTTGATTCTACAGCTAAACTTCGGCTTTTTCCTTAAATGTTGCATTCAAAATCAAAAATTAAAACGGCTCCAAAAATATGTTTTCAATATCAAAATTTGTCACACATTGTATCCAAATACCAAAACTTCGGTCGAACACGAAAAATTTCACATGGACTACACAATCAAGTTAAAGTTACACGTAGTTTGTGTAATTACACAAGAAGTGGCAACACTGACTGTTATTGTTTGTAAAAAGAGCGCAAAATAACATGACCTTAGTAGATATTATACCCCCGTGTAAATGTATTGTATTCCTTTTGTTGGTTGACTGTTTGTTTGTTTGGTTGGTTGATAGTTTTTAATATTTCCATGGTTATTTTTGGAATGGGATAGTTTTAAAATAACAATCTTTTTAGAGGATAACTAACCAATTGTTTCAGTTTTCATTTCCTTTGCATACTTGTTGTCGTTATTTTGTTGTTCTTCGGTTTTCAAAGTTTTAAATTGTTCAAATTTAAAGCATTGAGTATAGTTTCAATTGTTTCAGAATTGTGCTGTAAAGAAAAAATTTAAAATAGAAAAATTTTAAAAATTTATTTATAAAAATATTTGCAGATAAAATTGTTTTTACAAATTTGCAACAAACGTAAAAAATATAAATCTTTATTTATTTGCCAAAAAAAAGAAATTCAAACAGATCCATTGGAGAAAATATAAATTGTCATCGAAAAATAGTTGAAAAAAAGTCTAAAAACAAAAATGGTGAGTATCGAGTGTAAAAATAAGATATTTAAGATCATTTTTAAAATCTCTAAGAGTTTTATTGATTTAAATAGTAACAGGTTCAGTTTAATTTTGTATCAATAGATTTTTATCTTTTATCTCGATTAAATGATTAATTAACATTTTATGTTCAAAGATTTTATGATTATGAATTTTAATATCGTCTGTCTGTCTGCCTATACGATAGACGACTGATGCCCGTTTTGCCCTTTTATGGCTGGAATAACTTAAAAACAAGTTGTCAATATATATTTTTTTTTGTTAAAATAAATGTTTAACTTAAATACAGTTTATTATCATGTGGTTATTTCGAAAAGTTAACATAATTTTTTACGCAAAAAAAAAAAAATAAAATAAACACCGTGGGCGTATGAGTGTTTGTTTAGACAAATATTACTCATACGTCTCTTGTTAATAATCGTTATTGCTGTTATTATCTTACAATTTAGGATAATTAATGTTTGTTGTATTAATTATAAATTAAACATTAATGTCTCATTTTTCTTTTGCATTTAAAGTTGGATACATTCAACCATTTTAAGTATTTGAATAAAATGCGTTCATGTTATTTAATTTTTTTTTTAAATTTAAATTAAAAAAATGTATTTGTTAAACTTCACAACCAGTTGCAGTCATTTAGATAACTTGGCAATAAAGTCGCTTAAATTGTTTTTTAAATAAATTTATTATACAATACATATTATAAAATGCTTTTAACGTTAAAGGATTAAAAGGTATTAGATTATTATCTACCAATTTTTATTAAAAAAGTCCCAAAGTGCTTCTACTTTTTGAAACGACGGTTAAGCAACAGGTTTGGCAACCGTTTCATTCGGTTATGGGTATTGGATAACGGTATTTTGTGATTATTTCGTTAGGGTATTTTAAGGTTAACGACATTTAAAGTAATATCGTTATGTTATTTTAAGGTAAACATTATTTTGTGATTATTTCTTTAGGTTATTTTAGGGTTACTATTATTTTGCATAAATTGTTTTAGGGTACCCAGCAAAAACATACCTTACCAAATAATGAGTCTAGTAATCTAAACTCGAGGGTTTGGACGTATTACTCTTTATACATGCACAGAGAAATAAAGTGTCAACCGAATTGAAAAGTGTCTATTAATGGTAACAACTTATAAATTTAGTTTGTACAACAATATTGACATTAGATTTCTAAATATTTTGGGTGTTGCAACTAAAATTCAGTGGAATTAACCGAATTTTGCTAATGTTCAGTTTTGCCAACAGACTGAAATTCGTAATATCCGAATTTGAGTCGCAGTAACCGAATTTCAGTTGGCAATGGCTAAATTTTTCTGTGTGTGTGAAAAGTCCCAAAAATAATGAGTTATGCAGCCTTACGTAAATATGAATTATAATGGGTTACCTATATGAAGTGTATGAATAATAAGCCATTACCAGAAGGAAAAATACAATGGGTCTAAATGTGGATTTAAAAAAATACGAATTAAAAAAAATAGTAATTTTACTTAAAACATAGACAAGTCAGGAATCGATCCCGGGTCGTCAAATTAACAGGCAACTGTTCTATACCCTAAACCCTAAGCCGAATTATAATGAGTCTAAAAATAGAATCCAGAAAATTTTTGTATCATAATATTTTGCCCGGAAGTAATAAGTTGAATAACCTATTATTGTTCAGCAATAATTTTTTTATATGAAAGTAATCCATTATAAGTTTCTTATTGGTAACAAATAATTTTATTGTTTCTAGTAATGCAGAGGGTAATAAGTACTCATTACAAAGTAATGTATAAAATAATACGTAGTAAATAAAATAATACGTACGTAATTACGTAGTTTTAGTATATTTTACAGATAACAGCAATATATAGCACATCTAAACAAAAAATTTCCAAATGCATTCCTTAAAAAAAATGCACAGTAAAAATGCATTTTTAGAAATAATAGCTTATTTTTTGTTTACATATCTTAAAAGTACACAAAGAAAAATCAAGTGCCAACCAAATTGAAAAGAGTCTTTAAGTGGCTACAACCAATAAATAAGGTTGGTACAAACATATTCCAATGCTTTTTCTGATTCTTTTAAGTTTAGCGACTAAAATTCTGTTGTATTAATCGAATTTTGTTGTGAAAACCAATATTCAGTTGCTCCAAGCGACTTCAGTCGATGTAAACAAATTTTAGTTGGCAAATGGCTAAGTTTTTCTCTATGTTTAGACAACCGCAGCTCCTAAAAGTTTTTTTAATTTTCTAAGTAGGCAGTTTTGAAACTGTAGGTCATAAAAGTTCACTTAGTTTTAAAGTTCGTTCAAGTTTTTCAATAACCTCGAGCTTTTTTAATTTTAAAGATATAAAAACAGGAATCACTATATTGTTTCATAGAGTCTTCCTGTTGACAAAATGAAAAAGTCTGGTGACATGAGGTCAAAAAATGCAAATTGTTTTTTTTTTTTTATTAATTAATAATCATATAATTACAAATTATATACTACTACCCTAACCGAGCACTAGCTACTATTGCCTTCGGCGCGTTGTAGCGAAAACAGACCAGTGCCTCTGGTGGGAATCGAACCCACGACCCCCGCACTGATAAGCCAGCACGCTACCAACTAGCCTACGGGGGCGCACAAGAGAGAATGAAAATTAAATTATGTATGTATTTCGTTAGGATATTTTAAGGTTATCGACATTTTAGAAATATTTCTTTAGGGTATTTTAAGGTTAACGGTGTTTTAAGTTATTCCGATAGGGTATTTTTGGGTTATCGGTATTTTAAGTTATTTTGTTAGTGTTATTTTAAGGTTAAAAATAGTTCCTCGAAAGGGTATTGACCCTCAATTCGTTTGTGCAATATCGATGAAACTTTACACATGCAATATTTTAGGTGTTTGTATATTTTTGATTTACCATACTTGGGACTTATGCATTAATCACTGATATTAAATAGTTTCTCCATGATTTTAGAATCTTCCACATAAAACTCATCATTTTTACTTGAAAACAATCGATATTTCAAGTAAGGGTATTTTTAGGAAACTCGTTTCTAATGAAACTTATTTATTGAGTAAATGAAACATTTAATAAATAAAATATTTTTCATAAAATTTTTTAAAAATCTTGCATTAGTTTAATGAAACGTTTTAAGCTACGACTTCTAGTTGAAAAATTCAATAATATCATGTAGAGAATTCTCTCAATGTGAAGCACACAAAAGTATTAAAAAATTAGTAAGAAATATATTTAGAAAGTAAAAATGGGTTTTCTAGTTCGACACTTTTTTCAAATTTTTATTTTTTTGTATTCCATTGCTACTTTGAAAAAAAACAAACTTTAAAATAAATCTGTTAAATAAATCTGTTAACTTTAAAAAAATTTATTTATATTCGATGTGAATTTTAGTTAACCCTCTAATGCCCGAATTTTGTTTTGCAATGAAATTCATACTATGTATTCGTCTCGCAAAAAAAATAATAATTTCTCTTAAAAAAATGTTTTTCGCTGACTACTTTCGGCGATATGAGCAAAAATAATTTAAAATTTATCTCGAAAACTAATGCAAGTAAAACAAAAGTTTGTACCAAAAATTATTGCTCTTACCAAGACATAACCACAATCCAAAAATAAACTTTTTTGTGCTTCTTGTTAAGAAGATATGGCGATTATCGCTTTTTGCAAAATGCGAAATAGGGCGAAAAAGTATCTTAACTTCAATATTTTTTGTTCAAACTTTAGACTTTTGCTACTATTACTGATTGTCTTCTCTATACCAAATTTCAAAACGATCCGTCCATTACTTTATAAGTTAAGACAATGTGCTTTAGAGATATCCTGATAAAATCCTGTTCGTCCTTGAAGAAAAATAAGGACTGATTATTAAAGGTAATACTTCAATCTTACTTATACTTAATTTTCAAGAGTTTTAAATCAACTTAAATAAGTGTTTTAAAAAATAATTATTTTTTGAATTTTTACAAAATTTGAACTTTAAAGCTTTCTCGCGTTTTAACAGTGCACTGAATACGAACAGTTTTTTCGCAAAACTTTTAGCTAATTCACTTTTATATCGAACTATATCAATTTCTAAGTATAAAACACTCATTCGAAGCATTTGGGTTCAATTTTATAAACGATGACATATGTCATCGTCAGGCGTTAGAGGGTTAATTGAAAATAGCATTTTACTCTGTAAAATTAACAAAAACTTCTATTAATTATTTGTAGACTCAAAATAGCAAACAAAAACTGTAAAATTAACAAAATGTTTGCTATATCACCGAATTTCTATTGGGGCAATCAAAATTATACTGTCGTAACAGATATTCAGTTGTTTCAATCGAATGACTGTTATTATAACCGAAAAATTCAGTCGCAACCAACCGAAGCATTCGATTAGCAACAAATATGGTTGCTACTACCAGGCGCGGATGCAGGAAAAGGTATTTTTTCTTTTTTTTTATTGAAAAATGTCATTTGTTGGGAGGGGGTTTCCCATCCATCACCCCCCTTGCAAACTCTCCTGGCTACTACCGAGTCTGTTTTCTGGGTGTAGTTTTAGCAAACATTTTTACTAATTTTTTCTATCATTAAAAGTTTTTAAACCAACAATTAAAGGCTAAAATATAATTGGCTTAAGTGACTTAGGTCAGGTGTTGGTATGAAATTAACATTTGGAAATACGATTGTTTAAATTAAAAAAACACTAATTTTGATTTAAAAATCGAGTTATATTTTCTTAAAGCTTTTGTATAATTTTTTAAGTTAAAATAAGTGAAAATAAGATTAACTTTCTAGGGTTAATTTATATAAACAATGGAATTTCGAATTTCGTTTCTATTACAAAATTATTATAAGTTTTATAACAAAAAAAAAAAGATGTATGTATGTTCCTGACCTATCACTAAAATTATTAATGACATTTTTTTTTTTCATCTTTTTTATGTGCATATTTTATGCAAATTTTTATTTTTTCTATTAAAAAATTCCATATTGAAACAAGTTAGTTATTCAATAAAACTGTTTTATAAATTGCCACTTCAAATAATCTAATCAAAATCAAAAGAAATGCTTGAAAAAAATAATAATATTATAAAAAATTAACAAAGATAAACTAATTAATTGTATTGTTTAAGCGACACATTGAGACAGAAAGACCGACCGGTTAAACTAGAGACATCATCATTTAGCAATGGATGTTAAATTAAAAAAAAAAAAAAAAAAAAAAAAAAAAAAAAATAAAAAAGTTAAAAAAATAATAACAAAAACAAATCATTAAATTAATTGTTAAAAAAATTAGTGCAAGTTTTTAGTTATAAACAAATATACAATTTGTTTAGATTTTTTTGTGTGTTGGAAAATATCGAATAAAATTTAAATATGGCTAATTTTTGGTACTTTCCAAATTTGTTTATATGAGTGTTGTTTAGACAATTAGCAAAATAGTTAACAGGAAAAAGTTTTTTTTTTATTTCAAAATATTTTGACAAACAGGGAAATTTGGGGGAAGGGGGTGCTTGAAGTGTGATAGTATGGATTACTCATTTATTGTTGGCAAATTGTTGATAATAATTGGAAAATACAAAAAATCACCAACCAATATTTTATTGTAGTTTTGCGTTTTTAAATACACATACACCGAAATATATATGTATACATTTAAAAAATTATGCCGGTTGTTGTTTAGATTTGACCAGTCCAGACCAAACTAAAATTCGAGAATATATTGAGTAAAGTGTATAATAATGTTTACAGTAATGTTTCACAGGTAGTCTAGAAAAAAATTGAGCATAAGGTTTGACAGTACTATATTTCCAATTTCAGAAAAACATATTTACCCGATAAAAAAAGTTTCTATATACTCATATACATTTTGTTGTCATTATATATGCATATATATGTAGCAATATATTACGATATATGTTCTTATATTATACGTAGTTTATTAATTTTTTTAAATATGGCGTAATATATCATCATATGTCATTGTATCGTATGTTATATATAAGCATATCTTGTATATCTGATCATATGAAATAGATATAGATCTAAATATGACCATATATTCTACCATATATGATTCCAATTTCAGAAAAACATATTTACCCGATAAAAAAAGTTTCTATATACTCATATACAACTTGTTAGCATTATATATGCATATATATGTAGCAATATATTATTATTATTGTATCGTATGTTATATATAAGCATATCTTATATACCTGATCATATGAAATAGATATAGATCTATATATGACTATATATATGAAAAAAAAAAAAAGTACCTATGGTACAATTAATCATCAATAATTCTATCACTTTTATATATATTTATATATGGCAAAACATATATATAGTAAAATTTAATGAAAACAATTGTATTACTTTAACTAATTTTTTTTAACACCGTTTATAATTAGTTATTAATTGATTACACCCTGCAATAAATTTAATTTATTTCACACATGGAAAAATCAATATGTACGGGAAAGACCACACATAGTTAAACTGTGTTTACAGTTTTTCGCCATTACGTCAAAATTTCTTTTAAAATTACTTAGAAGTATTAAAATACTCGGTAAATGTTGTTTTTTTCTTTTGTTTTCCTAGCATTTTAAATTTATCTATATATATAAAAAGAAGTGTACATTTTGATTGTCACGCCAAAGTTCGAGAACGGCTGCATAAAATAAAAAATGGCTGAATACGTTTTGTAGAACATGCAATGAGGATGGTTTAAAAAAAAAAAAAATGTTTAAAAATATTTTCGTTTGGTCCAGATGTGGTGATTTATCTGAACATTAGTCATTTTCATATAAATTGTGTGAATATCAAAAAATTTAGCTTTGTTACACAGCATTGCTTGGATACGGGTACAAAAAATAAAAAATGGCTGTATACGTGTAGCACATGCAATGAGGATGGTTTTTAATCCAACCTAATACACAAACTCGTACATATACACATTCATTTGATTGACAGCATACCCAATGGACCAGAAAATAAGTAAAGTATAACAGTACTTTAGAATAAGCTTTTTTTAAAAAAAATACTAAAGCCTTTTTCAACCGTGTTTGAGAAAGTAGTATTCTTTACAACGTGCTGACAACATGTCGCTGCAGCAAAGTCCCGTTAAATTCTGTATGTACGTCGTTGATTACTTTGCATTGTTTTGTTTTGTTTTCTTTTTTTATTCCAGTCATATTTTTTTTCTTTGCCTATGCACACTAAAATTTTTTAAGTTTTTGCTTTCAAAATGTAAAAAACTTGAATTTTTAATGAATTGATTTTTTTAAAATTATTTTTTAAGTGTTTTTCAATTCCAAAAACTTAAATAAAAATTTCTTTATAAAAAAAATTAAATAAAATGTGAATTTCTTATATTCAAACATAAGGCCCGATTCTTACACATTTTTGTAATTGTCCTAAATTTGTCTGACTATCTTACCTTGAAAAAAAAAATTCTAGGTAAGAGTCACAAAAATGTAAGACAGTCGCAAAAATTTCTGAAAATCGGGGCGATAATAAAAAAATTTACAAAAGTAGGCATAAGCTAATTCTACAATTGGTAGCATAAGCTTGTTCTAAATTTGTAAGCATAAGCTAATTCTAGAATTGTTGACATAAGCTTATTCTAAAATTAGCGGCATAAGCTTATTTAAATATTATTTCAGTAATATTATCACGAGGGTTCCGTTTTGATTTTTCTACAATAAAATTAAAGCGTTTTTCAATACTCTCTAAAGTCTTTTTAAAGCTTAACGCTTATGCTTGCAAGCTTAATATAATATTTTTCTAAAGGGTTTTGGTCCATTGGGTACATTATTTCTGCTCCTTTTGAAGGTATTTGAACAAAATTTGGTTTGTCAATCCACCACGACTTTGTAACGGAACCAAACTTTCAATGAAAATAAAATTTGAAGGCAAAACAACGTTTGTCGGGCCAGCTAGTTTATTATATGTTCCAACTTCAGGTTCATAAAAAGGCACATACATTTTTAGATTTAACATTATATTTTAAAATTAATATTTATACACACAGAGAAATAAAGTGCCAACCGAATTGAAAAGTGTTTTTTAATTGTAACAATAGACTGGCTGAAGAGTGTATGAAATTTGCAGATGTAATTTTTTTTTGTCTCCACAAGGCCGCCCCTGTTCCAGTCATCAAAAGAAGTGTGCATACCAAAAATTGGAACAATCGGACTATATTTAGAGGTCGCTAGAAATTTCAACTTTTTGGTTTTGTGTTTCAAGTTACGTACATTTTATAGTGTAGTACTATATTTCTGCTTTGTTTATATTAGTATAAATTTCTGTTAGTGTACATATGTTTTTACAGTGTATTTATTAAGTTCCGTCATTGTCAATAGTTGTCCTACTCTTACTTATAGCGTTAAGTTTATAATAAAACGAATATAGCCATCCTTTTTCTTCTTATTTCCAGCATAGATATACTTATTTTACTTTGCTTAAAGAAATTAAAATACGGGAAATCCCCTGTAATTTAATATTTAATCAAAAAAGAATAATTCTTTAAACATAAAGGTGCTATTATATAATTTTTGCTACAGGCAATAAGCAAATTTAAGTGTTACTTTTGTGCATTTTATTTAATGGTTAAAAGAGTGAGTAATGCGAAAGAAATATTATTCTTGTAAACGTTTATTTATTTTCGCGATCTTTTTAGATATAAGTCATAACTTTTAATACTGGTTCAAAATTTATGAGAAACTATCCAAGAGCGTGGCTAATAGGAAATCCGATTGAAAATTTTTCCACAGCAAGGCTTCCATCAAAAATGGATGTGCTTAAAATTTTTAATTTTCATCACTTTGAAAAAAAAGGACTGAAAAGGTTAGTATTAAAGAGACAGTAACTGCAGTATTGGATATTTGGAAGAAAGCTAAAATTCCTACTCAAAGGTCTGATGCCATCGAAAGAAAACTCCGCAGTCTGCTATCCGAATTTATCATATTAAAGAAGAATCGAAAAACCAATTCTGAAAGGTGTCGCATCAAAGAAGAAATGTTTAAGGAGAATTCGACTGAAATATTTGATATTGCCATTAAAAATGCTTACAGCAAAATGAAGAGGACAAGATGTTTCTTACAATGCAAAGAGAAGACAACATGAGCTGTAGTATATCTGGAATAGATTTGTGCTCAAAGAAGGCGGAAAGTAGAAATCAGATAAGAGAATCAAAAGCTGAAGCCAGTAAGCTGCGTAGCTTCATTTCTGCATTAAACACTTATGATGGTTTCACCGAGACCGAGTCGGATTATTCATCGAGTGATGAATTTATTTGTTATGAAAGAAAAAATAAATCAACCATAACCAAATCAGTTTTAAATAAAGACGTTATTGCATCAATTGATCGCGTAAATCTTTCTGATAGAAAAGCAATGTTTGTTGTCGGAGCTGTTTCTCAGGCATTGGGCAAACCTGTGTCCGATATGATTTTATCACGAAGTACAATACAACGTACAAGAAACCGTATCCGAAAAAATATAACAGAAAATGATAAAGATACATTCCATCTCCAAAATCCACTCGTATTGCACTGGGATAGTAAACTCTGCCCGATATTTCTAACGAAAAACAAAAAATCGATAGGGTTGCGGTAGTCGTCAGTTCTGGTAGAGTAGAAATAAAGATAACGTTAGAAATGTAATTATTACCACTAAACAAATAATATAAGCAACACTTAAAAGTGTTTTGTCAATATGTAAATTTTATGTACATAAATAATAATTTTTTTTATAAAAATTAAATTTTTGTTTGAATTTGACATGAACCCCGAAAAATCGTAAATTTATAGCGACCTCTAAATATTGGCCTATTTGTCTGAAATTTGAAATATATATTTATTTTGTCTATTGGAATAGGGGCAGCCTTGTGGAGCACAAGATTTTAATGTTTTTGCATTTTGAGCCAGTCTATTGTAACAACCTATAAATTTAGTTAGTACACCGATATATACATTAGATTTCTAAATATTTTGGGAGTTGCAACTAAAATTCTGTTGCATTAACCGAACTTTGTTGCGAAAACTAATGTTAAGTTGTGCCAACCGACTGAAATTCGTAATAACCAAATTTGAGTCGTAGTAACAGAATTTCAGTTGGAAAAGAGCTAAATTTTTCTCTGTGTGTATATTCATTCCAAATATTATTCTTTAAAAGAATGATTCCTTCCTATAACAAGCCAATGTTAAATTCATCGATGAAAATACTAGATTAGAATAATTCCTTGTCAAACAAAATAGTTTTTGCTGGGGATAAAATGTAATATTCTAATTATTATTGGCAAACTATGAAAATATCAATAATAACAAACGGGAATTTTTAAAAACTCGACATAATCTTCTAATTTTAAATAACTAACAAAAATTAACTGTTTACTGAAAAATTACTGTTTTGGTAGTAGTTTATTAAAATACTAAAATAACTACTCGAAACAACTGTTACTGAAGTGCAGTATTTTTGGGTAATTATTTTTTGAAATGAAATTATTCATTTTTAATTTCCCCATAGAAAAAATGACTGCAATAGCAGCTTAAACAACTACTACTGTTTACTTACTTAATGACCTACATGTAGTTACTGTAAGAATATTGTGAGTATACAACATTGTAACGAGTTCAAGACCTTAGGACTAAAGCATACTTTTCTGAAGGTTTGTGCTCCGCTGAATCCAAGTTTTGCCTCATAATTTCTTCATCACATAAGGTTTTCGAGATATCTTAACATAAAGTTCATTAAAACACTATTTTTTGCTATATTCGGGACGTTATAACATCGCATAGTATGACCATTTCACAAAATTTGTAATGTTATGCGAAAGTCCTCGCTTTTTAAAACTCAGGTTTAACCTGATGTGATGGAGAAATTCTAAAATTTTGTGGACCTTTGTTGTCATACACTAAAAAAAGTCAGTAAAGTCAGTACCATTTTTTCTGGGAGGATCCTTGCAAAAAATTTGTTAACATCAGCATAACAAATTAGTAAAGTCAGCATAAATTTTGCTAAATTTAGAAATAATTTTTGCTGATATAAATATTTCTGCAAAAATCCGCCCAGAAAAATGTTTCTGATTTTAGTGACTTTTTTTTGGTGTAAACTCACTTTTTGTGGAATATTATTTTTTGTCAATACCTAATTCTAGACCACCTGTGGTATAGTATACATTTGTTAAACAAAATTTTTTTTATTATACTCGTACAATTCTAATAAAAGTGTTTGGATAGTTGTTAAATGTTTAAATACAATTTAGATTTTTAACTAATAATGTTTGAACTGAAATAAACAATAATTTGTACTCAGCATTTGAAAGAGTTGCAGAAAAATAATGAAAAAATAAATTTTTTCATTAACATTTTTTTTTAAATTATAAATAAACTTTTACCAGAGTAGTTCATACATTATAGTCTTTCTGTCTGTCGGAATGTAGTATTAGATATACTGCTTAGAGATCTGAGATCATCGACAGAGTTATCTAGTTTGTATTTTTTTTTTAAATACTTGAATTTTTTTTTTTTGCTTAGCAATATAGCGCTCAATAGACATAGATGTGTGTTTAATCCATGATACACTCAAAATAATACTTTAGTATAAAGCGACCGAGTACTTGGCTTTAATGTTCGGTTTAAAAATGGAATACGACTCTGTTCAGTATCGGCCAAATTTTAGCCGAACACCGATTATTTATAGGAAATGTTCAGTGATGCCAATTTTCTTGAAGCAAAATACCCAGTCAGGCCCATAAAAAAGCGCTAAATGATAAATTTGATCAAAATGTCAAAATGATCAAAAAGCCTTATTTTAGTAAGAAATAACTGAATTTTACAATCCTTATTGGTTAAAAAAGGTTGCAAATTAAACAAAACATTTTATATTTTTAATGCAAATTTATGGTAAAAATCGCTATTTAGAAAATTCTTAATTATTTTGTTTGCTAAATTCTTAAAATATGTACAAAAAAGTAGTATTTTTGGCCTAAATATGTTAAAATTAGCACAAATTGGATCAAAGTTTAATGATTTACGAAAAAGGCACTCAAAGGTAGTGCAAAAGCACCAAATTGGCATCGCGGGTAATGTGTGTATTTCAGAATATCGGTGTTAAAAAATCTTATGAATTGGGCTACGAATTGGTACCTCCATATTCCATATTCTCCGGATTTAGCCCCCAGTGACTATTTCCTATTTCCAAGCCCAAAGAAATAGCTCGGTGGAAAGAGATTTAGCTCCAACGATGATATTATTGATCAAACAAATGCCTATTTTAAGGGGCTCGAAAAATCCTATTTCTTGGAAGCGATACAAACATTGGAGAAACGTTGGACTAATGCCCGTAATTTCAAACAATAGATACCTACCGGTGCTTAGATACCTACCCGATTTTGTTCGTGTATTCGGTAGGTATCTAAGCACCGTTAGGTATCTATTGCTTGAAATTACGGGCATAAGTGTATTGAGCTAAAAGGAGATTATGTTGAAAAATATTTTTTTTTTTTTGCCAAAAAAAAAAACTGTGTTTCAGTCACGGACTTATTGATCCGCCTCGTAGTAATATGTATATCGTTCCCTACAAAAAAAAATCAATACAATTGCATTTAAAGTATATTAATCTGTATCGAATTTAAAAATTTGCGAATTTCGTTACCTACATAAACAATAGGTATTATTGAGCTGTTTAAGGATAAAAATCAACATTTTTTTTGAGAGTACTTATAGTTGATACCCACGGCCTTCGTAGTGTATTTGTAAAATTTTTGGACAAAGTAGAGCGTAAAAAACAGTTTATAAAATTTCCATAGATTTATTTTGGACCACCACAGCATCATTTATTTTGAAACAAGTAATTTTAATTATTACTTGTTTTAAATTGAAAGATGAAGTACTCTGTGGACATTTTATAAATATATTGCCATAAATATGCTTAGCATTACCCAACTTTTAAGCTAAAGTTCGTAAGTATTCTCGAATTTTGAATTTTTTTATTTTTTTTTTAATACGCCCCAATGAGTTTTAAAACTTTAAAAAGGTTTATGCAGAACGGATGTGATAGGATGAATACACATTTGTATGAAATTCTGTATATGTTCATATAATCATATACAAAAATGAATCATTTAGTGCAACTTTTACCTGACTAAAATTCGGATATAATTATATTTAGATGCATCAGTTTACGTACAATCATATACAATTGCATCAGGTCAATTTCCGCATACAAACATATCTGGTTTTTATATAATTACATATATTT
Organism: Delia radicum; assembly: GCA_021234595.1. Lineage (NCBI taxonomy): Eukaryota > Metazoa > Arthropoda > Insecta > Diptera > Anthomyiidae > Delia > Delia radicum. The sequence continues at coordinate 242,532,818 of CM037852.1, forward strand.
GTATCAGTTTAGATAAAAACTGATACCACTAGATACAAAAATGATACAATCTAACACAACTCTATCAGGCCATAATTCGGATAAATTTATACTGGACATTCATCTAATAGCATCAGATTAGATCAAAACCGATACAAATAGATGCAATTATATGGGCCCATATTTCGGATGAAATTTAATAAGATCACATATAGGGTCACATAGAACTTGATATGACTACATATCCATTTTTTTAAATCGGGAAATATAATTTGTTTTGTTGATTTAACTAAAGTTTTCCTTATTTTGTCATAGCTTTTGTATTCTTTTTCATGAATTCAGGAAAGAAGATTTCAAATTTCTGTTTTATCACTGTTAATTTGCGTTTAAAACTGTACAAAAAACAATCGATTTTTTTTTCCTGCAAACTACAACTTGTTAGACAAAAGCAAAAGCTGTTATTGAAATTACTTCTGGCCAGTTAGAACTTATATTTTATTTCAACGGAACAGGTTTCGGCTTTTTACCAGTTCTAGTTTAGTAGATAATGTTTAGAACTAATTATATTAATATTTTCTAGGTTTTAGGCTAAATGTTAGTTTTTAAACCAACATACTCTTTTGAGTGTGCACATTTTAGAGTGGTCCGAACTTAAAAATTTTAAGATTTTCGAAAAATGAAAACTGAACTATTTTTTAAATCGGAAAAAAGTGTTTAAAATTCGTTTGTTTTTAGTTTCGATATTCGATCGCAACATTTTTAACAGGTACGAGTAATTTATGTTATTTCCAACAGTTAAATTATGTTATTTATCGTATGTTCGTATGTACGTATATGGTTTCCAATTAATTTTTGTACAAAACTCAAAAAAGTTTGACAGTAGAATCTACTGAAAATTGCAGTTTAAACAACCGTAAATTCGGTTAAAAAGGCGATAAAGGTAGTTACCGTTAAAATAACTGCTAAATAACAACTAACAAATGCACTGAAAACATATGACAATTTTTTACTGCAACAATTATGAAGCAACTGTAAATATTGGTAAAAACTAATGTTTTTCAACAGTTATTCTTTCGGTATTTTAAAAATATGTTTTAACATTTTTTAATAAAATTTGTAACTCCTACATCATATTTAAAATGCGAAGTAAAAACTCCAAAAGGTTGTTCCAGTTATGCCGTTTTAATGCATTGGCGATAAAAGGAAATTTTCTAATTATTATTTGTAAACTATGAAAACATAGCAATAATAACAAATATAAACTAAATGAAAATTTTTAAAAGCTCGACATAATCTTATATTTTTAAATAACTGACAAAAATTACTGTAAAATTACTGTTTTGGTAGGTATTTATTAAAATACTTAATTTACTGCTTCAAACAACTGTTACAAAAATACAGTATTTTTCTTTAGTTTTTCAAAATGTTTTTCAAAATAGTTGTTTTGTATTATTTCATAGAAAAACAACTCTAATTGCAGTTAAAAATAATGATTACAACATAATCAACTGTCGTGTAGTAACTAAAACTTCATTGAGTGTATAAACTAGAGATGGGCACGTGAGCAGAATATATCGTGAATCACGTGAATCACGCGTGTGAGCAAAAACTTATTTTACTCACGTGAGCGTGAGTGCGAGTACAAAAAAATCCTTCGCGAGTGAGTGTGCGTGAGTAGAATCTTTTTAAATAAATATTTTATTTATTTTTTCTCCGGTTTAATGTTTTTGGGTTTTTTAAATACAAAATAAATGACAAAAGCAAAAGCAATTTTGAGTTAAACATTCACAAAAGTAGAATCTTGTTTCGTGAATTTGCGTGAGTCCTGTGAATCAAGCATTATCACCTGAATTTACACAAGTGAGTGAGTTTGAGTAGTAATAAGGGAATAATTCTCTTGTGAGCGTGCATGAGTGTGATTCAAAATTCACTCACGTGCCCATCTCTAGTATAACCATAATTATATCAACATTTTTTATCGATTCGAATCTCTAAAACTGCGATTTTCAAAAATTTATTTTAATATTATTGCACAACTCTTCTGCAGTGGTACAGCGTAAGAATCGAAATATTTTTTTAATTCGGCCCAGTCTAGTGTATATTTATTAAATGTTGATACATTTTGTATGTCCGTCTCTAATTATGTAAAAACAAAAATAAAGGTGCGAAAATGTAATAATAAAACCATATGGTACTTTCTTATTAACTCATTATGGGCCAACTGTTCCGTTTACTAACCAGTAGTTGACTATATTTTCGAAATCTTAATATAAACACTTTCTTGCTTCCAAACCAAGCACTGTACACAAAAAATTATTTCACAAAATATTTTGTAAATTAGATTTTCTATCGATATACGAGTATCTTAATTTATTAATTTGCGCATTAGTGACCAACTTTATATACCTCACCTGCAAGCGAGCTTGCCGGTTAAGGTGTTTAACTGATCCCCATGGAATCTGTTCTATCTTTTTGGTTTCTGAATCAATTTTTAAGAAAGCTAATTTTTTTAAATTTAATGTTTTTACAGTGCGCAAAAGAACTAAAGCATATAAATTGAAAATCCATTATTTTCCTAGTTTGATAGTTTTTGTAATTCAATATATTGTACAGTGCACAAAATAACCAAACCATACAAACTGAAAATCGATTATTTTCCTAGTTCGTAATATTTACAAATATTTTATGTGTACACTGTATCGAGATAAGATAAGATCAAAATGCCAGTTAAATACATTTTGAATGATGATGAGTATAATTGTTTTTCGTGGATTTCTTTCTTTGCGCGCACAAAATTACCAAAGCATACAAATAACAAATTAATAAAAAATTATACCAATTTACTAAAATATTGCTTAAAAACAGATAATTTATATTATTGGTACCTAATTTGTTCATAACTGTGGATTTTATTTACTAACTTAACCCTTGCACTACGGACTTTTTGTTTGCAAATATATTTCTATTTTGACTTCCGATTCTTGTTAGGGGTCCTTAAATAAAAAAAAAAAAAAACTTACAATATGACACCAGCTTACCCAATAAAAAATGAATTTGAAAATCGAAGCCCATTTTTACCGCTAAAACATTTGAATAACCAAAAATGCTTTGGTTTAATTTGTTCTTGTCATTGAATGAATCTACGTGCCAAGTTTCGAGGTACTAGCTTTGCTTGTTTATGAAGTACACCAAACGCCCTTTTTTCGAAGATAAAGGCTGATTTAAAAAATAGGAGTATGTTAACAAAAATCGCGACAAAATGTCCTGATGAGCAGTTTATGCATATAATGATTTTTTCTCAATGACCAATACCCTAGTAAACTTATTTAAAAAAAATATAAAGTTTTATTTCATTATCATATTTTTTTATATAATTTTAGAAATGTGTACTCTGTAGTGTACAATGGTCGGGAATTTTCTAGGTTCCCATCATCAGAACACGTTTTGAAAGAAGTGACAATCCCGCGCAAACATCAAACATTCATATAAACTAGTTATCCCACTAAATGAGAACTAATATATGAGCTCGAAGTTAACAATTATCACCATTGATCAAAAATAAATTGAAAACTTGTTTGTTATGTGCACGCTTTTGTTTTTGTTCTCCCTTTTATTTTACACTAGTTTTTTCAAAACGTGTTCTAATGATGGCAACCTAGAAAATTCCCGAAATTGATCTATCTACACATTCCTGAAAGTCGTCAATTAATAAATTTGAATACAAAAACTCTACAGATTTTAGGTCTTAAATGTTTGAATATAACAAAAAGGCCATTGCTATTTCTGGATAACTTTCTTATTTTCTTAGATTTACTCAGAGTCTAATTTTTAATTCTCCGCAATCTATCGTCCTTTTTGTATCCTTCAGAATTTTTTTAAATGAAGGCGCTTTTATGTTATCCATGCATATTTCTTTGAATGACATACTGCATTCACGGGGCGCTAAAATATTTACTTTATCCTTAGGACTCAAAAAGGATGCAGAGTGCATTTTGCATTTACAGTTGCGAGCATAAAAAATGCAACGCTGTGTCATATGATATTCGAAAGCGGTTTGAAAAAATATCGGTATCCAATACATCGCTTCTTTTGGAGTTTAGCTCTTAGTTTTTTATTCTTAGAATAGTCACAAAGATATCATGTGCCAATAGTCAAACATGGCGGGGGTTCGGTAATAGTGTGCGATAAAAAAATAACACACATTTAGAATAAACATAGAACTAACGAGGCTCATATATTTTTTGATAGGTGCTATCTCCCGTGATAGCGTTGGTTACAGAACTAAAATTGAAGGGAATATGAATGTCATTAAATACTGTGTAGCATACTAGCCACCCTTCGTGAAAAATGGCCCCTAGTAGTATCTTCCAACACGATACCCATCTTAAGCCCATCACAAGCCGCTAAACTCGCAACTTTTTAAGCAGCAATTATGTGCAAATTTTAGAGTAGCCGCCACAATCACTAGATCTAAAAATCTATGGGAGCTTGTAGATTGGGAACTAAAAAAGAAAAACGCTTCAAATTTAAAAGATTTAGAATCATTTCTGAAAACAGAATTGAAAAGAATGCCTCTTGATGCTATTACACTTATCCTTAGATGATTTTATGGCTTTAATATTAAATGCAGTAATAGGAAATAATAGATCTGCCACGATTACTAATATTATTATTTTAAGTACATTTTAATAAAAAAACAAATTCAAAATTTGAATAAATATATTGAATTACAAGCAGTTGCATTTTTTGGTCGCACAGAATTAGAACTTTTTTCTTAAGTAACAGAAACAAAAAACACCATTTATTAAGTTGTATGATTCAAAAATACTCTATTTAGGTTTTTTTTTTAAATGAATTTTTTTTGAAAAATGCACGGATAACAATTTTACCATTCATTATGTAAAATTTATTTATGTGAACATTGGATCTTACATCATTAAAGTGTAATTATAAAATATTATCAAAATTCTAATAATAACGAGAAAGAAGAAAAATTATTTGTCTTCTTGTATGCTTTGTTTCTTTCGTTGACTGTATTAGGTGATTCCATTGCTAAGTTTTTAGTATAGTCATAATAAGTGAAAAAATCCCGCTAAAAATAGTACGTATTTATATTTCAAATAAAACACAAAACCGTAGATAACTTATCAATGATAATAAAAAAGCATAGACTCCATTCATCAAAAAAATTACAAAATACTTTCAAGGAAGTTTACCCTCTTGGGGCATCTACCGATTTGAATGTGATTTGGATATGTGTTAGAGAAGATAAAAAGTTAATTGGATAACTTGACAAAAAGTTTTTGATTTGTATATACAAATAAATACAAAATTTAACACAACTCGCTTTTATATAAAAATACCTTTTAGAATAGTACGCACATTTTATATGTTTAGAAAGCAAATATTTATCTGTTTGGGGAAAAATTGCAAAAATAATTTTTTTTTTCTTTACAATCAGGCTACTAGGTAAGAAATGCCCGAATTATTTCCACAAATTTTGTGATATTTCCACTGTGCAGACGCGGATCCAGGAAAAGGTTGGGTGGGGGAGGGGACTTAGAGTATTTTTAATTAGTTTTTTAATCTTGTTTGCATTTTTGTATTGACAAATATCATTTTGTGGGGTGGGGGTGGGGGAGTTAGGTGAATTTCCCCTTAATTATGTTCCAGTCTTTTGTTTTGTTTGAAAATAGTATAAGTCCATTTCAAAAAAAAAAAAAAGTGAGATAATGATGGGATTCCATTAAATTCAATGGCTTTTATTCACTGAACAATTTTGTTTTTGTCAAGAACTAAAAAAATCATTAAGATTTTAACGGAATTCTTGTAAAGTAAGTTATTTTTGATAATACGTATATCCTCCCAATAAAGCAAAGTCTTTGCAAAATTTGATCTCCAGATTCAAAATCTGCTCTTCGAATTTTCTTAGCACCTACAATTTTCGAGAAATTCTTATTGCGTTTTTTGAAGCAAGTTTGATAATTTACAGATCATGTTCTACGTGTATAAACTATTCAAGTGAAAAACCCGCAAATTTTCCAATTTCCTGGTAAACTTTCAATAAAGCTAAGAAAACTGGTAAGCTTATGAAAAACAATTGTTTAAAATTTTTTATTTTGAAAGTTGTACAAGTCCCTTCGGTACTAAAAACATGTTTTTTCTCAATAAATGTGTTTTTTTTTTTTTAAGTATAAACAAATTTAAAGTCCCCTTGCGAGATGTGTATAAAACATGAACGGTAACTGATTCGATGCGGGCATCGTTAAGGGTAACGCTAACGGTATTTTAGGGGTAAAGGTATTTCAGTTATTTCGCTAACGGGGTTTTTATCGTTAAACGTATTTTACTTATTTCGGTAACGGTATTTTAGAGTTAACGGGTTTTCAGTTATTTAGGTAACGGTATTTCAAAGGTAATGTTATTTAAGTTATTCCGGTAATGTCAATGAACACCGACATTTTTAGTCTCATTATGCCCGAGTCACAATGACTGAATAGTTTATGATTAAACTTTGGGAAATTACATCTATTTTTCTTTTTAGATCTTGTCAGATTATTTAGGTAACGGCTATTTTAAGGACATCGCTATTTAAACTATTTCGGTAACGGTATTTTAGCGATATCGGTATTTTAGTTATATCGGTAACGGTTTTTTTAGGATATTGAACTTTTAGTTATATTTTTCTTTTTAGATCTTGTCAGATTACTTCTGAAACGGTATTTTAAGGATAACGGTATTGCAATTATTTCGGTAACGGTATTTTAGGAATAACAATAATCAGTTGAACAGGTTTTAAATCGATCCCTGTTATAAAAATCGTATGCAAAAGTTACCGTTTACCGTTTCAAAATCGTGGAAATGAAAATCCCTTTATATCTCACTTTAAAAACAAAGGTGCGCAAACCCATTCAAAAATAAATTGTTCAAATATAAAATTGAATTGCGAAAGAATTTATGTTTCTCTTTGTTATATATCTAAATTTATTCGAAACCGGTGGCTGCCTTAGGTAGTGGGGATACCTTCCTTGCAGTAAACACATTTTAAATATTTACTCATGTAATTTTTCTGGTGTTCACATTGTTGTATTGTTATCAAAGTGCAAATATAATTGACAATAATAAAATGAAGAGGGAGAGATATTTGGCAAACAAAAAATGATAATGAATAACAATTAAATAACATTAATAAGGCTATCAAAATATAATGAAAATATTAATACGAATTAAAAAAAGAACACCGTCAGTCAGTCAGTTAGTCAGTTATTTTTTTTTTTTTATTATTATATTTTGCAGTCGACCCCGATTATTTATTTCTTTAACAATTGCATTCATGCATACAATTTATATTTTAATGAATACCTTCCATTTCATTGCTTCAATTGAAAAAATAAGATTAATTTTTATTTAAACAATTATATTTTGTTTGTTATTGTTTTTAAACCAATTTGGTTGACAGAAAACATTAATTGTAGCACCTGAATGAATATGAATAACCTTCTCCTCTTCCCACCCAAATTTAGTCAATTTTAAACATTAATAAAAACAATTAAAATTGTTTTTAAAACACTTTTTTTTTTTTTTTAATAAAATATTAAACATTTTCAGTAATAAACTGATGTCACTTTTTGTAGTTAATCAAACTAATTAATATGCTTAAGGGGTCACACAAGACCAAAAACAGTAAAAAGACATGATGAATATGGCGCCCATAAATGGTTTCAATATTGTCAAAAAAAAAAAAAAATAATAATTTAAAACTCTATGGAATTCCTAAAAAAAAATTTTATTTAATAATTAACAATTATTTTTTTTTTTTTTAATTTGTTGTTAAATTGAATTGTTTGTTTATCATCTTTTCTAGGAGACTACGTGATTTTCAAAAAGTTCCCTCAAATTTAAAATATTATTAAAAAGCCTGATCAGGAAATTACGTGCAAAACTTTTGTTCAAGAGAAAAAATGTCCTTAGAATGCATTTTCATTACTAACAAAATCCAGTTTAAACTATAACAATTTCAACTGAAATTAAGAAAATTTCAACTTCAATTGAGAGTTCTCAAATGATATTGAGAAAATTCCAAATGAAATTGTGATTTTACATTTGAATTAAATAAAAAAATTTTAATGAAATTGTGATTTTCCCATTTAAATTGCGAAAATTCCACACAAAATTTGGATTTTCCATTTAAAATTGAGAAAATTTTAAATGAAATTGAGATTTTCTATTTCAAATTAAGAAAATTCAAAATAAAATTTGGATTTTCCATTTGATTTTGAGATAATTCCATTTCATATAGGAATTTTTCATTTTAAATTGGGTAAAGTCTACACCATTTCCAATTATAATTGTGAGCTTTCCATATTAAATTCGGAAAAAAACAATTGATATTGAGATTTTCCATATAAAATTGAGAAAAAATCAAATGAAATTAAGATTTTTCATTTGAAAATGAGAAAGGCTCAAATAAAATTGAGACTTTCCATTTCATATTGAGAAAAGACTGAAAGAAATTAAGATTTTTCATTTGAAATTGAGAAAATAACAAACGAAATTGAGATTCTTGATTTCATATTGAGAAAAGAACAAATAAATTGGGATTTTCCATATGAAATTCAGAAAATAACAAAAGAAATTGAGATTTTCCACATGAAATTCAGAAAATACCAAATTATATTGAGATATTATTTGAAATTGAGAAAAAAAAAACAATTCAAATTAAGAAAAGTACAAATGAAACTGAAAATTTTTTTTTTTCGTATTAAAAATGTACACACAGAAAAATTTAGGTACATTTGACAACTATGGTTCAAATTCCATTACTACGCCTGAAATTGGTAGGACCGACTGAATATTGGCTTTCGCAACAAATCTCGGTTAATACAACTTAACTTTAATTGCAACACCCAAAATATTTAGAAATCGAATTTGAATATCGTTGTACTAATTGAAATTTATTAGTTGTTACCACCAAAAGACACTTTAAACTTCGGTTGGCACTGTATTTCTCCTTGTATGCCTGTTAATTCATTTCATGTACGATGTCTGTTGTACAAAATATTAATGATGTCGGCGAGCAGATATCAAATGTTCGAATTTTATTAGTTAAACGCTTTTTTTTTATAATTTATAGCGCGGGAACTATACAATTATATTAGCAGATTAGGTAAATCTTATTCATATCAAAAAAACATGATAAATATTTTTCTTCATTCCCTCCGGTTATTTATACAGCTCGAAAATTTCGAAAAATGTTGGATGAACGCGTTTTCTAATTTATTGCACGGAAAATGTATATTTGTAATAAGGAATCAGTTAGAGCCCATTCCAGACAAAGCCGCACATTATTCCAACATATTCCATTAGCAACTTTTCCCAAATTTATTATTTCTCAATTTCATTTCTTCTTTTCTCAGTTTCATTTGAACTTTTCCCAAGTTCATTTGGAAAATTCTAATTGAAGTTGTGATTTTCTTTGATTTTAATTGAAATTATAATTTTTCGTTTGGAATGGGGAAAATTTCAAATTAAATTTTATATGAAATACAAAAAACTAAATATGAGAATGGAAAAATCTAAATGAAATTGTGACAAAAGGATATCAATAGCATATAAGCTTTAAAAATAAACCATTACAACGTTAAATCTCGGAAAGGATTTTTAAAAGATCTGATCTTTGCTTCCTTAGATGTGCGTTTTTAAAACTTGGACGATAAAAAAGAAAAATCAATAGAGATTTTTAAATTTATTTCGAACGAAAAAATTTAAAGAAAATATTTTTATCGGCAAATTTTTTTCAGCATTAAAAATATTCATTTATTGTTTGTTGCAGCTTTTTTCATAATTTCATTTTTAAATTTTTTTCTAATTTTAATTTTTCTCCAAATTTTTCATGCATAATTTTTTCTCTTAAATATATAAATATTTTTTCAAATACAAGAAGAAAACTCAAGTTCATTAAGAATTTTTTCAATATCATTTGAAATTTAGTCAATTTTATTTGGAACTTTCTCATTTTTAAATACAGAAATCTCAGTTTCGGATATAATTTCCCAATTTCAAATGAAAATTCTCAACTTTTAACGTAGAGTCTCAATTGCAATGTGTCATTATCAATTGGAAAATCTATATTTCATTTAGACTATTCTCAATTTCAACTACAAAATCTCATTTAAATTTTCAATTTTCTTAATTTCAAATAAAAAATTTAAATTTTATTTAGAATTTTCTCATTTACAAATAAGATTTTTCCTTTACATATCGGATTTTTTTTAACTTGAAGTAGAAAATCTAAATTTCAATTGCATTTTTCCAAATAAAAAATTTCAATTTCTTTTCTCAATTTAATTTTAAGAGTTCTCAATTTCAATTGAAAATGGTGTAGATTTCTGTTAATCATCGACTAAAAACGAATCTTTTATAAACATTTTCTGAAAGCGTTTAAATATTCATAATAAAAAAACTTATAAAAAGTATTTGAAAAAATAACAGCATTAAAATTAATTTTTATATTCTTAAAATCCTTAAATCTTCTCGAATGTTTAATTTATAAATTTCTTTCTCTTTTCAGTCTGAATCTATTTGTCACAAATGTAATGAAGTTATTGCACATCGTATTATAACCGCTTTGGGTAAGACATGGCATCCAGAACATTTCGCCTGTAAAGATTGTCAAGTACCCATAGAAGAGGCCACATTTAATATACAAGACGGTGAACCTGTATGTTCGAAATGTTTTATGAAAAATTACTCTGGCACCTGTCATGGCTGTAAACAACCAATTTTAGAGGTGTGTATTTCATAAATATGCTTAGGGAAGATAGTTTTGAGTTAAATCACCTCGTTTACGATTTCTAATTAGGATTATTCAAATTTATTCAAAGTCTGACGTTATTTAAAATAAATTAATTAGGCAATTTTATTCAATGGCTAATTAACTTGTTTTAAAGATTAGATTTTTTAATAGTCATATTAAGTGGACATTTAGTTTAATGTTTGTTTTTAATCTAAGATGAGTTCATCATTACTTTCATTGTCTGACAATCATAAGATATCGTACATTCACACAATCATCAAAATCATTTTGAAAACTAAAAATTCTTTTTAATAAGAGATTATTTAAAATGTTCTATTGTATTCATGAATTCACAACATCAAAATCATAAAAAATACGTAATTCGCAATATTAAAAGTTTGACAGGAGTTTTAACACGTATTAACAAGTGCTAATCTCCTAGATTTACTTTAAATCTTTTTTATAATCTTGATTTTTTGTACTGTCTATTTTGACGTTTATAAAAATTATAATTGTTAAAAATTTTACATTTGACTATAACACTGCGCAATTTAAAAAACAAAAAACAAGAGTACCGACCATTGGTCCTATATATTTCTGCCAGGCTGATTTTAATGGCGGACGCAGTATTTTCACTTAAGTGCCAGACTTTTTGGAAATTTGCACTCAAGTTTTGCATGTATCCGAGTTTTTTTTTTTAAATAAAATGTTAAAAATCAAATAATTTATTTTAGTTTTCTATGGTAAATACATAAAACCCTTCATTGATATTCGGGTATCAAATTTGTTTAATAAATGTGCAACATTAACAAGTACATAAGTCGAGTTTTTTTCACATTTTTTACTATATTTGATAATTTTTGCACAATTTATCATCCCATTTCTCAATCGATTAAAGCATTTTTGTGCATAAGCAAAAAGTCAAATCTGACCAGTTATTTCGTGTAAAAAAGAATAAAAAAATTAAAGTGTGGTTCATGGGAAAAACGCGAAATGTGCCTGAAATTTATATGACATCATAGCGAAAAAGGACGCCCAAATATTTTCAAGCTTTATTTTAAAAATGTTCACAAATTTTTAATAAATTTTAAAATAAAATTGGAAAATATTTGTTACACTAATAGAATTTTCCTGCCTAGTATTAATGAATCGATTTCATTGAAATGGATTCATTGATTAAATGAATAATTTCATTAACTGAATGAAAATTCATTAATATTGTTAATAGTTTTCTTTATTTTTTTCACTATTTTTTTATAATTTTATAAAAAATAGATGACCCGGTCCACGTTGTTGGACCTTACAAAGTCTGTTGTGGTCTTTTATAACTCTGTTTAAAAAGTTTTCTTGGATTAAGAGATCTCAAGCTTAAGACGACTGTACCCGAAACTTTTAAAATAAATTAATCAAAAATTTCAAAAGATAGTATTATTGTTTGAAATGAAAAATTGTAATTTTGATTACCATTTGTGTATTTGTTAAGTAATAATTATCACAATTATTAAGTGTTTTGGTATTAATGTTAAAAAAAACTTTAACTACTATTATTGAAAATATTAAAAATTAAATAAATTAAGATTATTATTGCAATGCTAATCTGTGAACTATATTTTTTGTTTGACCATTTTCGGCAAATATAAATAAATCACTGGGTTTGCCTACTCTGGAGCAGGCTACATATAACTGTCCATGTGAAAAGCATGGATTTCCCAAATCCAAACCGCAAACATTCATAGATTGGCCTTGAGATTTGTTTATGGTCATGGCAAAGGCTAGTCTAATTGGGAACCTAAATACATTGCATTTAATAATATTATGAATATGACTGAAAAAAAATATACGTTTTCGTGAATATTTTAACACCAGCGGCACCTACAGGTGAAAAACTTTGTCAGCAACTTTAGTTTTATGTACATAATATATGTTGCGAATTTGAGCTAAATTGGACCGTAAATAAATTTTTAGGGAAAATCTCGACCCCAGCGCCACCTATCGGGTACAAAAAAAAGTTATGCAAATCGGAGAACCAAAGGAACATATGGTATGGATACGAAGTCGCTAGCATTAGTGGTTCAACAGTTATTAGAGTACCAACATACGCACCAACGTTTTTATATATTAAGATATTCATTAATAATATTAAAAAAAGATTGTTTTGTGTGATTTTGTGATTTTGTTTCCTATATAGGACATTTTGGAATAAAACAAAAAAATCGCTGAAGTTAAACGCCTCATTATACAAATGACATAAACTTTTTTGTTTAACAGAATTAATCAAAACTTTGAAATAAATTCATTTGAGGCGGTCTCAAATCCTTTGGAGCCGAAATATTTAGGATAAATGGCCGAAATATTTATGATGAATGGTCGGTACTCTTGTTTTCGATTTTAGTGGTCAATTTTGCAGCGCTGTGTAATTAAATCAATCTAATTAAAACAATTTGACGTTTTTAGCTAAAATTAATAACACTTGTTCGGTACGTAAAACAAACAATGGGCCAAAATAGGTTTAGAGTGAAGCTGAAAAACTAATCCATAAATGTTTAGACATAAATTGTTTCTCTTGCCAAAATATATCCTTTCTGCCAAATTCCATAAAAATCCCTCCATATGTTTTCAAGATTGGACGATGTCCTTTAGATATATCTTATTTGAATCCTGTACGTCCCTTGATCAAAATAAGAGCTTTTTTTACCTTGAGCTTCAATCTTACTCTCTGTTTACTATCAACGGTTTCTAGTCAACATAAATATGACCTTCTTCAAAATTATTCGACACCTGTTGACAATGTCTTTGGATACCTGCTATTTCTCAAGGTTTTGTGAGTTGAGAAGAAATATGGACAGGGTTAGGTTTGCTTTGCATGCAAAGTTTCACTTTGAAAAGTAGAAAAGTTAAAAACATTACTTTAAACTTACAAGAGTTTCACATCATAACTTATAATAAAAGATTGAAAAATATTTTTTTTTTAAATTTAAAAGTAAAACATTCGCTTTTTAATTTATTTAATTTTTTTCATAATTTTTAAATTTCACATCTATTAAAAATTTAATTGAATATGGTCTATAATTTTAAACAAATTCTTCGTAGATACTAAAATACAAAAATTTAATTAAAATTTGCAAAAAATTCGGAAAAAAATCTCGGAAATAAAAAAAAAAAAAAACGCTTAAATTAAAAAAAAAATTACAGTTGAAAAAATTACAAAATTTTTAAAATCACCAAAAATGTAAAAAAAATCTTCATTATTTAAAAAAAAACAGTAATATTTTTTTTTTTTTTTTTTTTTTTTATAATTTAACCAATACTCAGGGGATGCCCCCTACTCATGCAGTGCATTGTATTGATCAGGAAAATAAGGTATGGGAAGGAGGAAAGAGGGAGTAGTGTTTGTGGATATTTGATTTAAATTTTTCTAAATTGTAAGTAACAGGGAAGACTTCTGCGGGAAGTTTGTTCCACATACGAATCGTTCGACTAAAAAACGAATTTTCTCTGTAAATTGTCAAAATTGAATAAATTGATAAAACTCGCTAATAGCAAGAAAAAAAATTCAAAACTTAAGAAAATCGCTAAAATTACAATCACAAAAATTAAGTCATTAATATTTGAAAAAATTTTAAAACAATTGTTAAAATTAAAAATCGCTAAAGTTAAAAAAAAACGTTCAAATGGAAAAAAATCACCAAAATTTAAAAAATCGTTAATATTTAAAAAGATCACTAATATTTAAAAATATCACAAAAAATCGTTCAAATTTAAAAATTACCTAAATAAAATTTTAAACGATCAAAATGAATATTAGAATATCGTCAAATTATTATTTGACCCTTTCAGGAATGTGTTGAAAGATCTATTTCGGGAATTTTCTAGGTTCCCATCATCAGAACACGTTTTGAAAGAGGTAACAAACATCATTCATGCCAAACATCAAACATTCATATAAACTAGTTTACTCACTACATGAGAACTAATATATGAGCTCGAAGTTAAAGATTATCACCATTGATCAAAAAATAAATTGAAAACTTGTTTGTTATGTGCAAGGTCGACCTTTGGTGGAAATTCAATACATGTTTTGTTTTTTTCCTCCCAGGGAAAGTAAACTAGACTGTACTTCGTCTTTTATACAAGTTTGATATGATTTTTATTAAAAATAAAAATTATGTTTTTTTTCGACCTTTAATTGTGCAATGAAAATGAAAATTATTCAAGTTCGAGGCCATACTCTATATTTCTTTATTAGGATACTGTCCTAACAAAATAAAAGACAAAGTACAGTCTAGTTTACTCCCCCTGTTTTTGTTTATAAACAAAACAAAAAATTAAAAGGAGGAAAAAAACAAAAAACGTGTATTGAATATTCACCAAAGGTGGACCTTGCACATAACAAACAAGTATTCAATTTATTTTTTTATCAATGGTGATAATCTTTAACTTCGAGCTCATATTTATTAATTGGGTTTGCTACCTATGCACCTGAACAGGAGAAAAAAGGAAAAAAAAATTAAATTAAAAAATTTTTCACTTTTGCGCGCTACCTAAACAGTGTTAAGAATCATCTCTAGGAAGTTTATATATTCTAGAAATTTGTTTATTGAGATCTTAGGTAAACTTTTGTAGTTGATTGTTTCCTTGAATTTTGAACGGTTTGCTACCTATGGACCTGAACACGGGAAAAAAGGTAAAAAAAAATCGAATTTTTTTAAGTTTTTTGCTATTTTGATCTGGAAGGTGAAGTTTTTTTGATTTTATATGTTCGCAAATTTCGTTCTTTACAACTTTGCCATAGAGAGTAAATCGAAATTCTGAACGGTTTGCAAGATATGAGCCTGAGAAAATGATCACTTTTTTGCGAAAATGATACCGAGGCCCCAAATCTTTGGCGGCCCATAACAAAAAAGGAGATGACTGGGAAAAATTGGGAGACACGGGTCTTTTGTTTTTAGTCTTTTATCACGTAGTGGTGTCCGTATATGGTTATTTTTCCATGACTTAAAAAATTACACACAGTGTTACTTATTGAAAAGCACTTCTTTTACTCACTTATGGCCAATTTAATATACTCACCATGGAGGCGGGCTTGCCGGTTAGAGAGATAACTGAATTTTGTGAAAGTGTGATTTACTAAAATTTATGAAATTGATTTTATAATTTAATTTTTCATTAAATGCATATGCAATATATATTTATAACATTTTGTGAGAAAAATTGAATTAATTTTATGAAAAGTTTTATTGGCTGAGTTCCAAAAAAAAATATAAATCTTCTGTTGAATAAAATTGTAATAAACAAAATATTTAAAACGAAAAGCTCAGTTCAATTCAAACTTTTGTCATATCTTTAAAATACCCACTCACAATTTTTTTTTATCAACTTGAAACTACATCTTCATTTTTTGTTTGTTATTCATGATTAAATCATGAAATATTAGACAAAAAGCCAAAACATCACACAGTAAATTGAATAAAAGTCAGTCATCTGGTAAAAAATATAAAATACTTTCATTCACGGTTCAAATATGAATGTCTGCTGCTATTGCTATCTCTGAATGACATCTTAAATAAATACGATCATAAATCTCCCACATTCAAAAGTTAATAATAAAAACAAATATTTAAAAAAAAAAGACCAACTGGAATATTACGTATTCCATATTACCACAAAATATCTATTGAAAAACTCTTAACAAATCAAAAATAATCATAATCATATGACACACTCTAGAAAACGCAAAAAAACCTTTATTTTTAATAGTGTTTGTTTTTGAATCCAACTAAAAACAGGCATAATCGTTACTTTTACTGCTGTTGTATGTACACTTTACCAAAGGTTAGGTGGTGTATTCGAATTGTCATATCGTTTGTTACACATGACAGGTATTTAACATATACATATGAGGTTTTTCAAGCCAACTGTCCAGCTCCAAAAAAAAAGTATGTCTTATCAATCTCAAACATGAATTATTTATTATCCCAGAAGATTTAAATTAAAATGTAAATTTTTTTTTTAATTTTTTTGGAAATTAATCAAAATTTTAGTGCGCCCCGGTAGGCCAGTTGGTAGAGTGCTGGCTTATCAGTGCGGGGGTCGTGGGTTCGATTCCCACCAGAGGCACTGGTCTGTTTTCGCTACAACGCGCCGAAGGCCATAGTAGCTAGTGCTCGGTTAGGGTAATAGTATATAATTTGTAATTATATGATTATTAATTAATAAAAAAAAAAAAAAATAAAAATAAAAATAATCAAAATTTTACTATATCAATAAATTTTATTATGGATAATTGGAAAAAATAATCTTTTTTAAATTCTGAATTATCTCTGAATTTTTAGTGTTATATAAAATGTTTTTCTATCCATCCAGAAATTTTTGTAGTTTAACTCGCCATTGTTTTGGAGAAAATATTCGTTCAATATTATCCATTTCAAACATTTACTGAAAATTTAAACATGTCGTTCTCTATTAGTAAAACGGAGCTATCTACATTTTTTAGAAAATGAGGTTTTGATTGCAAAATATTCACTGACGTACACTCAAAAAAATAAGTAAGTAGAAAAGTTAAAGTTAGTTAAAATAAAAACCTATTTCGATCACGAAAACCACCGATTCAATGACTTAATTTGCTGAAATTCCGCCAATAACGAAAATTGCTAGTTTAATTAGAAATTAATAGATCTTTAATTGAATTATTTTTCAATCAAATAATAACTCATTTGATTAAAAAGTGATCAATATCGTATACCTTTCCAAAAAGAAAAAAAAATCGATAAAGTGTTGTTGCCATACCAAATGTTTTTTTTAGCTTGAATTTTATAACATTGAACTTAAAGCGGCACTTAATTCTGATTTAGTTAGCAGATTTATCAATCCATATGTGAACAAATTCACACAGAAATAAATTTTTTCTATCTATTAAAGCGTACGGACTATGGCAAAATTTAGTTTGATTTTTTTTTTTAAATTAGCTCTTTTGTTAAAATCAGATTATTTCTTTGTTTGAAATCATTTTTAATTTACTTCTTGCATTTTCTTTCTGTTTAAAAAAAATTTTATAAACAAAATAAAATTTTTAAAATTATATTATCAAATTTATGATAATGTTTTAGAATAAATAAATATTCGAATTTAAACAACTAAAAGTAAATTATCTAACTTAATAAAGTAATAAACCTAATGAGAATTAATATCTAATCTAATTGAAATGAATTTAAAATATTTATTGTTAGTACATTAGGCCGGGTCGATTTGTATGGATGCAAAAAAAATCGCTCAACGTTCAAGGAAGGAACCATACCGAAGGAACCATACCTCTAAAACGAATTCTGATGTCCCGACTTTTGACCCGTAGGGTCAAATTTTGAAAAATTCCACTTTGACCCATTTAGAGTGCCCCAATCGAATCCAACCCAATCGAATATAATTATACATTCATCTGCTAAAGCGTCTTCCGGAGAAGAAATAGAGACCCTAATCTTGGAATGACTCCTCCTACTTTCTGAAATATCTCTATCCCAAGATTTGTACATTTTACTATAAAAACACGGCTAAAAAGGCCCTCTTTCAACGTAAATTTTAACCCCTTAACGGTCACCTAGAATGATGATTTATGCATTAATCTGCTAGCGCGTCTCCCGGAGAAGAAGCAGCTCCCAATATCTTGGAGATATTCCTCCTACTTTCTGAAATATCAAAGTGGGCTTTTTCAAAATTTTACCCTACGGGTCAAAAGTCGGGACATCAGAACTCGTTTTAGAGGTATGGTTCCTTCGGCAAAGTTTCTTATTTTGATCCCTAGAATACGATTTTCCTGAACTTTGAGCAATTTTTAAATCGAGCCGCCCTCAGTACTATGTACTAAGTACATACATACTATGTACTATGTACTAAGTACATACTACTAACCATAAACATTTATATAACACAACTATATTAATATTACAAAACACAACAACAATGTATTGAGCGATAATATAAAAAAATGTCAACCAAGTTCTTTTTTTGACAGCTTTTAAAATTTTCAACAAACCGATTTAATTGAAAAAAGTAAGGAAATATTTTTTTCTTCATCAAATTTTTTGCTGAAATTGTATTTTCGACTAAAATTTTAGTTATACTTATTCAGCACTTAACTGTTTTGAACTAATGTTTTACTAAAGTTTTACTAATATTTCAATAATGTTTTACTAATATATTAATAATGTTTTACTAATTAATTTTGCTAAAAAAAATTGTGCTGATAAGCACATTATTAGTGTGGACGACAGCCAGATTGCGTGAGCTTTAAAAGAAACTTTAAACTTTAGATCAGTATGTTTAGAATTATATTACAGTAGTTTGCAATTATATATCATTCAACATTTTATGTTTTCTTAATAAAATCATTACTCTTTTATTAATTTATAAAAAAAATAACAACAACAATTTTACAACAACCATAATAAGACAACAAAAACTATAAACACTGCATATTTTAAGCGTCAAAATAAAAGGTACAACGTGACCGTTACGTATAATGGAGCTTTAAATATACCGTTACTTTTTCATACAAGACAATATTAATCAATAATTTATCTATTTTATTTGTTCGTGATTGGTACAAATCTTATTTTTTCGGTATAATCGACTTTATATTCAAATTTGGTCAAAAAACTTCGGGAATCTTGGTGAACGTGTGCTAAAATATTATAAAAAATGGGAAAAAATTATCGAAATGTGTAACATTTTTGAACCTACAGTACCCAAAATGAAGTAAATGACGCTGCGTGTCGAGATGTAGTAGAGACGAGGGAAATTATACTAAAAAGTGAAACTCTTGTAAAACATAAAAAAAATCAACCATGGAATTTTTTTTTTGTATTTCATACATATAACAAAAGGATGTCAGCATTGCGTATACATACATTGTGGATTGTTGTCACCGGCTTGTCAAAATAATTGTATATTAATTAATTTAAAGAAATTGCAAATTGCACAAAATAAAATATTTACATTTTTTAATGATAACAACTAAATGTTTATAGTGATTATTAAGGCAGTGTGTTCAAATTGCAAACAAATATAAGTTCTGGTAGACAGACTAAAGCGAAAGACACATATCCGGGAGTCAAATCAATATTATTCAATTTTCACTTTTTGCAAGAAAACGATATACAGTGGTCATATCTACCCACTGGAAAAATCGTACATTATTTTCTCTACTCTTTCGCCAAAAAAATACACTTGTATCCCTCTTTGTGATAGAAGAGTAGAATCAACTAAAGAGAAATATTTTGAGTTGTCCCCAAATTAAAGCTCAATTCATATCAGTTTTGTTTCAACTAAAGGGAAATATTTTAAGTTATGCCTGTGTTTATGTCATAACGGTTTACTTTAATGGAACAGGTGCGATATCCTATGAAATTTGAAAACGGCAAGCAGCATCGCATTTAGCAGACTCGATTTCCCAGTCGAATATTTACAAAACGCACAATACAGCTTCCATGGTACATATCTGTATAATATTATTTCGAAAACTACGTTCAGCATCACTTCCGTTATTACCATACAAAACTTTATTGAAACCCAGAGCAGTAAACTCTAATATAAATAAAAGTAATTCAAAGGATCTATCTACTCATGTTGATTAATTTCAAATAAAAATACGGAGCTATCTACAGTAACGCCGCTTATATTACGAATTATTAAGAAAAAATTGCATTTACTCGTAGTAGTCAGTAGCAGTTTTTAATTAATATTGTAGAAGGTCGACTCGCAAATATTTTTAATTTGAGCAAATTAAACATATTTTTCACTCTCCAGAACGATTTGTTACTTAGGACTACAGTGCGTATACGTATTGTGTATTGCTCATACGACATATTGTTCCTAATTATAGAACAAAAATAATAACACTGCGAGACACGAAATATAAAACAAGACTGCCGACCATTGACCCTAAATATTCAGGCCTCGATGATTTTAATTTTGGTTCCCAGTTTTTTCATTTATGGGTCAGAATTGAATTAAAGTTTTGCATGCTTTCAATAATGCATGAAGGGTATGAAGAATTCGTTACATCAGAATATAAAATTCCTACATGTTTCATTGTTATTTCGTTTAAAGGCCAGTTTTAGATTTTGTTGAAAAAATTCTTTATATAAGAATCATCGCGTATGATGACGGCAATGATCATTATCATCATTAATAATGTTCATAATCATTATTAGGATCATTTATGTTATGATTATTCCAATTTGGCGGTTTAGCTGTTATTTTTTTTTTATGTATTTTCTTTAATAATGTATTTCACATTTTGAAAGGCTTCATTTTATTGTTTTGATTAATTTTTTTTCTCGTCTTTGAAAGGTTAAAATGAATTGTTTGAAATTTCAGTTTTTGTGTTGGAAAGATAGACACTTGTGCGCACGCGTATAATGTTTTGTTTGTTGTATTATTTGGGTTGTTTATTTATTGTTATGATTGTGATGTTTTTTATGGAAATCTAAATTAACATAATCATTGCAAATTGTTAATATTTTGTACTATTAAACATAGAAAATGACAGGTTACATAAAATCTTTTAATATAAATCGTTTAAAAATATATTCAAATATATAAAGAGAAAAAATTTTGGTTTGATAACGGATCTTACAGCATGATTTCAAATTAAAGATGTTTAAAAAAATCATAAATAAATTCCGAAGTTATTGTAAACTTTTTCTAAAAATAAACGTTATATTCTTAAAATTCTTGGCTAAACTGCACGTTAACGGGCACACAAAAATTAAAAAAAAAAAAATACATGACCGCCTCTGGAATAAAAAACAAAATTAAAAATTTGTGGCGACAGGGCTGTATAGGCTTAAACACACTTGTAGGCTTAAACGCCTCCTTTGAAAATTTGTAAAATTTGTAGTACCAAACATTGGGATTAGTAACAACATCTGGGTATTTAATTACAGGGCTATTACTCATTTACACCCAATTACATGTAATTTGACGTACAAATGTAGTTGGCCTGTAATTAAATACACAAATATTGGTTTTATGTCCCATGTCTGGAATTGGCAAAATTTTAAATTTTCCAAGCAAGCGTTTATGCCAACTAGTGTTAGAGTAGGTCTGAAATTATTAATTATATGACAAATTTCACAAGTGAATGATTTTGAAATGTAGTTGACGCCGCCCATGTCTGCATACAAGTGAAAGGAACTTTTCTCAAGCGTGGTTCGAACTTGAGCCATTTTAGTAAATTTTAGACGCTAAACTATTTGTATATGTAAAAACGTAACTCAAATGAAGGGAAATTGAAAAATACTATAAAATAAAATACTACAGCCATTTAAGTAAATTTTACATTCTTAAGGGTGGACGGAAAATAAAAATAAAAGTAAAATTAAAATTAAGTACTTTTAGATTTCAAAAAAAAAAAATTTTCCATGGGTGGCTTTCTTTTTACAAAACCGCTTCAACCCTCGAATATTCATAAATAACCTTTCTAAAATAACTCACAAAAGCTGACGTATTTGAACAAAACTTATTTTTCAATAAAAAAAAATTACAAAATTTTACTTTGGCACCTTTTATATTTTTTAAAACAATACAAGACACTTATTCAACCACAACTTTTAAAAATTATAATGTCTCATATTGCAATAAATTCACTTTATTTCAAATTATTTTCGTAATTTCCTTATATTTCAGCACCATTTTTTTTTTAATAAAAAAAGTTTAAAATTTTTCACTCCTCCCTAAAGGGTTACAAATTTAATAAAAATGACTCTAGTACTATATTTATACTTTTCTGTCTTGGTAATTTCGTTTCATTTAAGCACAATTCTTGCACAAACAAAAGTTAAAATAATTTCGCCTAAAATTTACTAAAATGGCTCTAGCTCGGGCCACATTTAATGGATCCGGAAAACTGGATAATTTTTTAAATCTTGATTATATTTCTTTTCATTTAAGTGTCCATACTTGTATGTAAATACGTGTTTCCTTGTTTTTAGACCCAGGAGACCTATGGGTCCCCGGAGCCACCAATTTTAAATTTCGGTTTTTTTTTTCTTTTTTTTTATTCCAGAGGGGTGCATTTTTTTTACGTGTACCCGCTAAAGTGCACTTTTGTCAAATTTGTCATTTTGGAATTTATCCGTTTATTTTGTTGAAATCAAAAGATTTTGACTTACAATTCATATTTTTATTGATTTAAATGTTGATTTAATGCAAATTTCGGTTTAAAAATTTCATAGAAAATACTTAACCAGGTGCTGTTAATTAACAATTAATAATGGTGCTGTTAACTAATAATAATTAATTAATTAATATGAATTCAATTTAACTATTTTTTTAAGCGACTTGTAATGTTAATTTAAGCCTGAATAATACAGAATGTATCATCATCCACCCACACCTTAAATTTTTTTAATATTAGTTGACATACGAAAAAAAAGCAATTTTTTTAAAATTAATTTTTAATATTTTTAAAATAATTACACTCAACTAAATAAACAAATCATCAAGTAATTATTTATATTTATATTTCCGAGCTAGAGAAATATTCATTGTTTTGGTTTTCATTACATTTTTGTAAAATACAATTTTGTTCATATCTTTGGACAGACATGCCATGTTATATTTGCATACTAATTTCATTTTCATGTTCATTTCGCTAGTTTTGCTTTCAATTGGAAAACTTATTCTTATACACAACCCAGTAAACAAATTTTCCCATTTTTGTTAGTACGAGTATTTGGACAACACTCAAATAGAAAAGTCTGTATAAGTTACAGAAAAATCTGTAATTTTAGAGAAAAATTAACTAACAAATTTAAGCAAAAAACTTCCTGTAATTATTAGTAGAATGAAAGCAGTTGGAGAAATAAGTAAACTTTACTAAAATCTTAGTAAATTCTTAATGAAATTCAGGGTTCATTCGAAAAAGACTATGACTCTAGTTATGACTGTATTATCCCCATGTGTTTGTTGTTAAAAAAAATGTAAGACCTTATACAGACAGACAACATTACAAAATGACAAATAAAAATTGAGTTTTATTGTTGTTTTGCATAGAAATTTTGTGTATAGAAATTTTGTTTAAAAATAGTTTCATGACAGTCATAACGAGTCACAAATAGGAATATTCATGTCAATATGCTATATTCTTTCAATTTTTTTTTTACAAATTTGTCGTTGGATTTTGTTGGATTATAAAAATGTTCAACTTAAAAACAAAATCTGCTGCCAACTATGAAAAAAAAAAAATTAGGAAAACGTGTTCTTATTTTAGCCACTCAGATTAAAAAATTAGTAAAATATTTGGCTTAAATCAGCAACAAAAATTTAAAAAAAACATTTGTTTATAAGAATAGAATTTTATTTTTAATAAACTAGTACAACAACTGTGAATTGAGGTATAAAATTATCTACTTATTTTTCAACAAATTTTTTTATTTGAGTGTACCTAAAATTTTACGTACATTGACCTAATAAGTGTACTAAAAAATCATATTGTTTGAAATTTTCCTATTCTCAAAATGCAAATAAGAAACTTTCACATTCTAAGGACTTTTTCAACATTAAAGTTTCAAACCTTTAGATTTAGAGATTTTAACTACCTTTTCCTTTGATGAGTTTTCAGATTCTAAGAATAAGAAAAACCATTATTAGACAAAAGTCATCGGAATTCTAAATACAAATTCTAGGCTATTTTATTTTCGAAACACCTTTAAATACTTTAGAGTTTTCCCGCACACAAATTCCACCCAAATTATTGAAAAAAAATTTAAAAATGTTCTTTTAGAAAACATATTTTTGGAAGGTTATAATTTTTTCTAATTTGGTGGGGTTTCTGACGACAAAAATAATGGAAAATTAAACATTTTCATTTGAAACGAGAGAACATTCGGAGAATTAACTTCACTTCAGAAATGAATTTCTTCTCAACTTAAAAGAGAATGATCAGTGGAACTCGTCCATTGAAACTTTTCACAGAAGCTTTCATAAAATTTATGAAACAGTTTCATAAAACTGTATAAGTTCATTAAGAAGTTCATTGAATTAATGAAACTCTTCATAAATGTCTTTAAAAAATCAATTGGTATTAAGCCAATGAAATGCTTTATATAATTTATGGAACTATTTCACTGAAGTCGAAAATTAAAACGGCTTCATTTAATTAATTAAGCGCTGTATAAAATATGTTGAACATTTGAGAATTCAATCCTAAAAATTAAGTTTAAAATTAATGAAAATTTATGATTTTGAAACTTTGAAATTTTATGAAAAAAATAAAAAGAAATTGCTAGAAAATAATTTAATAGATTTAAAGAATTTTTTCATTAATTTTATAAAGTAATGGTTTATGAAATCGAATGATTTTTGGAGTGTTCAATAATCGGGCCCGCTTAAAATTTTTTAAGATATTATTTACGTCAAAAGCATTGTAAAGATGTATTCTTAACACACACTAGTATTTTCAGCTGAGGAGCGATTAAAAAGATGTTGGGATTCAAAAACAGACAAAAAAGCGAATTTTTAAGCTTGAACGGGTTGCGATTAGGGAATGCATCTGGGATTTGCCGTCCTTTTAAAATAAGCATTTTTCTGTTCCCGCAATTCTGGGAATTTCCTTCGAGAATCCCGGTATTTTTAATTCAACATTTTTAATGCAGCAATTAACATTTTGAACAACTTTTTAAAGCAAAAAATTATGTAAACTTCACCGCAACAGTTAAATTAATTAAACTTCTTAGTCCTTGTTTACCACTTAAAAATTCGAATAAATAAAAACAAATTTATTTGGTTTTGTTTTAATCATTATATGAAGCCACGTGGCAAATTTCGTGATTATGGAATCCCTTTTTCCGGAGATAAAGGCTGATAAAAAAAAATAGGGCTTTGTTAACAAATATCGCGACTTTATTGCACTGATAAACAGTTTAATGCTTATCGTGGCTACCGTCCTGAGCCCACATATAAATTATTTTAAAGCCGAGCACAGACGGCCAATATAATTGACTAACTTTTTTTTTTTTTCAATTTATAACGAGCTTTCAACCTCCGTATATTTACAAAAATAAAGCAAATCAAACATATTAGCTAGGTTGATACTAGTATTTCGATCTGGCTAAAGATCTCATCAGAACCCGAAGTTTTAGAAAAGCTAGAGCCTATATAATAGGCAGAACTTTAACAATTCTTGTCTTCTTAGTAATCAACCACGTGGTTAGGTCTTTTCCTAACAAGCATCATGACGTTACTAAACTTTGAAGACCAAAAATGTTCTATTTATATAAAAAATTTTTAGTGTGTACTCTGGCTCAAGTAATATTTGTTACAGTTATATTAGTTTTTTGTTTTTGTATACATCGAGATTATTTTTATGTTATTTTCAATTTATAACGAGCTTTCAACCTCCGTATATTTACAAAAATAAAGCAAATCAAACATATTAGCTAGGTTGATACTTGTATTTCGATCTGGCTAAAGATCTCATCAGAACCCGAAGTTTTAGAAAAGCTAAAGCAAATCAAACATATTAGCTAGGTTGATACTTGTATTTCGATCTGGTTAAAGATCTCATCAGAACCCGAAGTTTTAGAAAAGCTAGAGCCTAGGCAGAACTTTTAACAAAAAACCTATTAACAATCAATTTTGCTCCATTCTTGTCTTCTTAGTTAATTGATTAACATTTTATTGATCTTTGCACATACACTTTCAACGTTATTGGAATATTATTAATTAAATTACAATTGATCAATATTCTAAATTTGTTGAAAAATTTGCGAAATTTAACACATTTTAAAATAAAATCACGTTTACAGATATTTTTTATATGTCAATAATTTATAAACATTTTTATTTAATTTATTAAAATTTCAAAAAACTATTTTTTCAATATTGCCCACTAACTTTTCAATAATATGAAATTGAAAAACAAAAACAGAAATCATTTTGAATTTTTCAATTTAATTGATTAACTTTCAATATATGGAACACACGTTAAAATTTTTTGTAAACAATCTAAAATTGATCAAAACTATTTATTGTGTGTACTAACTCTACTAAAGACTTTGAAAATTGCCATATCATTTTTAACGTCTTGAACAAAGTCAAATTTTTAAAACTAAAAAAACTTTTCTGGGTACAAAATAATAAAAAACGGTCCTGTATCCTTACATTTTAATTCCTCACTTTTAAACTCATAGACCGGCTTAGCTCATTTTCAATACCAAAATGCTAAGGACTATAAAAAACATTTTTACTTAAAATCAGCTTCTCCGACCTACACTCAAAGAAAAAGCCTTGTCATATTTATGAAAAACTACATAAATATGATGAAAAACTTCATTGATTTTCGTCCAATGCAACACTTCATATATGAAATGAAAAATTTTCTTTGGTAGCGTACAAACATAATAAATGCTACAGGCAATGACGAAAATTTATTTTTAACATATTATTTTTAAGCCCCAATATTTTTGCAAATGTAATTCAGAATATACCAATTAAAACTTAAAATTTAAATTGAGAAAATATCAATTGAATTAATTTTTTATTAAAATTCAGAAAAAAATAAATTAAGTTAAGAATTTTCATTTTCAATTAAAAGCATTAATTGATGTTAAGAATTTCCATTTCCACTGATATTTATTAAAAATTAACCGAACGAATAAAATCTCACACATAAACTTATAGATCAACGATAAAATTCACTATTAAACCACTCACCAGGTACAGTGTAAAAATCGTTTAATGTATATGCTCGACATATGTATTAACAAAAAAAAATCTTTAATGTTTGTTGATATGCTTTGCTTATGTAAAAGGATAGCATATGATGACATTAGAGAAAAGAATTGCCATTTAAAGTTTTAACTGAAAGTTAAACTGGCAATTATGATAATGACTAGAGAAAAAACAAACACACTATAAATAGAAATCGTTTGTGGTAAATTTCATTCTAAGTCAACACACAGAGTAATGTGGGACTTAACGTTACCCAATTTCTTTAACATGTGAGTTAAATAGAAGATATTTACGATTAACACTAAATGGCGCGAAGAATGTTGATGAAGAACGTAGTGGGTCAGAAAATGGATTCCATTCATGCTAGTGTCTAATAACTTTTTCTGTGTTTTTTTCTAATAGTCAAAGTAAATTATCATATAAAAATTATAATTTTTCTGTTAATTTAGAGAAAAATTTGTCATGATCTAAAACCGAACGAATAAAATCTCACAATTAAGTTTATATTCATAAAATTCCAAGCAAAATTTAGAACACATCAACTGATTAGAAATTTTGACTTTCAATTGGTGTTGCGATAGTTTCTCAATTTTAAATAAAAAACTAAATTACAAATTACATTTTCTTCTGATTTCTAAATTTCTAATGGGAATTCTGAATTTCAATTGATATGAAATAAAAAATATGTTCACAATTTTTTTAGGAAATTATAAAGATAAATGATACATTTGACATACATTTTTATGAATCTATTCATCATATCTATGAAAACTACAAGAATATGATGAACAAATGATTTATAAAACAGTTTCATTAATACGATGAAACTTTTTTCCCTGAGTGTAGTATTAGAATTATTCCAACATGTCAACTCCAATAACCATTCGGATCCACCATCTCCGATTTCAATAATATTCACCATAACTGTCATATTTGACAGAAAGTCGAAGAAACATACATTTTAGATTCCCTACCCTTGCGGTTTCCGAAATATGACGTCATGAAATTGCAAAAAAAGGATAACATTTGATTAAAGTATCCTTAAAATTTGGAATATAACTTTTAAAATGTACAATGTACAAACTAAGTGTTGCCTTAAATTGCTTTACTTTTTAGCTTAAAATATACTCTTTAAAATTATATGAATGTTGATTTTTTTTCATATAAGGTTCAAAGGTCATTTTTGGTGGTCGTGAGTTAAAATGTCCATATCGCACTTGATCAACAAGAGGGTATTAACTCGAAATTTTAAAATTTTCAGTAGAGTCAAAAAACTGTTTATGGCCACATTTTAAAAGAATTTAAAAATTCAAACATATCATAATAAGCAAATTCCATTTGAAAATATATGTATATACATTGTTTTTGTTTTAAATTTTACCACTCATTGCAAAAAAAAAATCAATTTTTTGAGTTAATACCATTTTTTTGAAAATTTATCTATTTTTTTTGTATTATTTTATCAACAAAACAATATCAACTCAAAATACAACCAAATATAAATAAAACAGTTTGATTATTTTTAACATAAATAAAGGCTCAAATCAAAATAATACCTTTTTTATGAAAATATACGATTCATTTCTATTTGAACTTTTGTATTAACTCGAAATAATACCTTTTTGTTGAAATAAAGGTAATCACTACATTATCATGAAAATGGTCTCAAAAGTGGTTTCCGAGATGAAAGAGTAATCGGAATGCGTTGAAATTTGTACACTAGATAGATATTGATGTTGTTAGTTGATTTCTTGAAAAAAGAGATAATTTAAAAATTTTGAGTTAATACCCTCTTGTTGATCAAGTGCGACATGTAAAAATGAGCATTTTTGGTATTTTTGCATAGCTTAAAAGTTATATTCAAATTTGTAAGTTGCAATATTCGTGACGTCATATTTCGAAAACCGAAAAGGTTCGGAACCTGAAATGTATGTTTCGTCGATTTTTTTCGAGTATGAGTTTCATTGTAAAAGTTGGTGGTCGATCCGAAAATGCCATATTTTTGATTGAGTTGACGTGTTTTTACTCCATAGCTAAATCGACTTCTCTATTGATGCTGATCATATGGGGTTCCCCAGAGTTTTCTTTTTTCTATGAGCTACAAACGGAATGACAAACTAATGAACTATGTGATGGATGGTCCACAAATATATTCATTTCTCAAAAATTTCATACTTTTAACCCACTGTTTCATATGACTCATCTGTGTGTGTGTATTTACATAGAATAAGTAATAGTAGAATTTAATTTCAATACGAAAACAATAAAATTTGAAATGTTATGAGTTGTTGTTGCTGTTTTTGTTTTTGTTTAAATATATTTTCCAGATTATTATTAGCGTAAAATGAACCATGAATTAATGTTAAATTAAAGCATCATTATTTTACAAAATGACATAAAAATAAAAATGATTATTTAATTGTTAGCACATTTTTAAAAACGCATTTGCGTTAGAAATAATAACAATGAATAGAAGAATTAGAAATAAAAAAAAAAACATTATAGAAAATTTTAAAATATGAAATTGAGATGTTTAATTTAAAAGGTCGTAATGAGGTTTATTTATAAAATAATAAAACAATAGATGAGGGTTAAGATAATACACTGATGATAATAAACCATTCATGAAAATACGAAAAAATGTAAAAATTACAAAAACTTTCTAAGAAAATGTACGAAATTTTGTTTATTTTACGAAAGTTTTTGTAGTTTTGACAATAATTTCGTATTTTTATGCATAAATTATTATGAGTGTATAGATTAATAACATAAATATGGAATATAATAAATATGATTATTTTATTTTTGATCAAAGCGTACAATTAAGGCTTTGGGCCTAACCTGGCATGAAGAATGTTTTTGCTGCGGAGGACCCTGTAAAAAACAATTGGTGGGCACTTCATTTTATGAACGAGATGGTAGAGCATATTGTAAAATTGATTTTGAAGAATTATTTGCTGCCAGATGTGCGGGCTGTGCTAAGCCCATAACGGAAAATGCTATTGTTGCATTGGATGCCAAATGGCATAGAGATTGTTTTAAATGCAAGGTATGATGATATTGATAAAATTTTTAATGTTGAAACTTTTTAAAAATCTTTTTTTTTCCCCCCCCAGAAATGTGCAAATCCTATAACCGCCTCAACATTTGCTGTTGAAGAAAATAAACCTGTATGCACCGAATGTTCCGCCTAAAATAGACAAAACACTACGTTAAACTAAAAAAATAATTGTGAATACTAATAGTAGAAAAACAAAACAACGAACCCATTTTTTGTTTAAGTTTTCTTGAAATTACACTACTCTACAAATATTTAATCAAAAACTGTACACAGGTTTAAGGAAGAAGATGTAAGAAGAGGAGGCGGAAGAATAGATTTAGTCATTATTTCTCAACCGAACCTCTTCTGTTTACTACATACACCACAGTGATATCAACAAAAGCCTCCTTTTTATTATTGTATGAATGCAAATGTTTAGGGAATCACCCACGTATATTAATAAGGCACAGTGTTTAGAGATCATCAACACGCTAAACAAAAAAATCTATATATATAAAAAAAAAGAAATTTCTATGCACACACACATTTTTATATTTTCAATATATTTTTCATTTTCAAATTTGGTTTAATTACATTTGAAAAAAAAAAATCATTTACTTTGGAATTTTATTTTTGCCAAAATATTTTTATATTTTTTTTTTTTTAAATTGTTAAAATTAGAATATTGAAATCTTTTAATCAAAATAATAACTTTATATCCCTTCTTTAATGCTCATTATTTTTATAAAAAAATCAACCAACAAAAAATTATATTTGTAATCTTTATTAAAAAAACAAAAACTATTTCTTTTAACATTCCAAAAAAATTAACATTTTTGTTTTGGCCATATTTAAGAGCATATTTAAACTTTTTTTTTTTAACAATTTAGTTATTATCAAATTTTATAAGACGGAAAACATGGCTTGAAACTTTTGGTGAAAGCTCAAATGTTTTTGATACGTTTTATAAAACTTGATTCTCAATTTGATAATTTTGAAAATAAATCGTTAAAAACATTTTTAAATATTAGCTTCTATTAACGAACAAATTTCAAACTTCTTTTACACTATTGCATGTATTTTTTTTTTAAATTACGCTAATCTTTATTTTAATTTTTAATTTATATAATCAAATTTATTTGTTTAAAACAATATCCGTTTTATAATATGCAATATAATAAAACTGATTTAAAAAAACCCAAAAACAAAAATTGTTTCTAAGATTTTGAAAAAACCTATCGAGAGCATTTAAAATAAAGACGTTCGCAGTAAATTCGAACATTCACGTTTTTTCAGTTTTTACTATGTTTTACCATTTTAGAATTTTAAAATTAAATTTAAAATATTTTTTAGACTTTCACTGTAATGAGAGTGTTTGTTAAAATAACTTTCGCAAATATAAACTATTTTGCTGAATTTTGGTACACATAATTTTTTAATCTATTTACATTAGTGGGCGCTGTGGTGTAATGGTTAGCGCGTTAGACTTTTACACAGATGGTCCCGGGTTCGATTCCCGGTGACGGCAACATCAATTTAGAAAAATAATATGTATGAGTTTTCTATCCCTCATATGTATCGCAGCTCCCACCTTCGGTGTTCCCATAGCACTTAACCCCACCGAAGTAAAATAATGAATCACGACTATGAACCAAAAAGCTTCAATAAGTTCGCCAACTCTTCATCAGGTGGCGAGCAACAACTGTTCTAAGACTTATCATCTTGCGCAATTGCAGTGTTGCCATGTTTAAAGCCCTTTATCTTTTCCCACCTTTCATCTCTCCACTATCCAATTTCCAAAGAAAGCAACACATAAATAAATAGGAAGAATTTCCTGAGTGTTGCTTCTCTTTAAAAACAAAAAAAAATATTTTATTCACATTTTGCGTTTTTCCACTTTCTATTTTTTACACTTAGTTCAGATTTGTCTGAACAATTTGTGGGAAAATGTTAAAATATATTATAGAGAAAAAACGCGAATTTAATTGTTAGTGCTGCACACGTATTAACCAAATTTGATACCCGAATGTTAATGAAGGCCTTTTATTTACCATTAAAAACTAAGATAAAATATTTGACTTAAAACATGCAAAACTTTAATGCAAATTTTTGAAATATATGGCCCATAAGTGAGAAAATTGGGCCCGCCATTAAAATCAGCGCCATTAGGATCAATGGTCGCTACACTTGTTTTCGATTTAAGGGGTCAATTTTGTAGCACAGTGTTATTAAGATTTTTGGAACTATCATAAATGGTCACTTCTAAACATGAAATATTTATTTCATGTTTAAACTATCCGATGTTTCGCTGGCGAATTTTTGCACCATCATCGGGGATGAATTTTATTTAATAAATAACCTTAAGTAAATTTTAACATTAAAATTAACATTTCTGTCCTGTTTAAAATCAAATCTCACTTGTTATGTATGTGGGGTGAAATTTACCCAATTCTAATATCATTAAGGGCGAATAACTTTTCTAAAAAATAACTTAACTTTAAAAACAGATATTTTCATATCAGGTCCAAATTATTTGTTTTCTTTTATACAGGCATGTCACAGAAAACTATTTCGAAATTTTGTTTTCGTTTTTCAACAACAGCCGCACAGACTTCGATACGAAACATTTTTCTGTGACACCCTAGACAGCAACCAATTTAGGACACTTTTAATAACTTAATTTTTAAGTTATTAGAGTGCATTTTTGGGGCGGTTTCTGAAAAGTAGGAGGAATTTTTCTAAGATTATGGTATACTAATTAGTTTCATTATAATGAAACTTTTCTAAATGAAAATTTTCTTAAAATTAATAAAAAGCTTCATACTTTTTATGAAACTAGTTTTTTATTTTTTCGTCAATTACAATTGTATGTTTAAGGCATTGGTGCCACTTCACTGCCATTGGTCTAATAAAGAATGGTAATTACATTTTTTGGCATTGACCACAAGTAATGCCAGTTTAATTTCAATGCTAATGAAAAATTTCTATGCATAGCGCATTTAAAAATTTGTAACTCAGTCAGTTTAAAGCGAGTTTAAACAATATTTAAAAGAAAATTATCTGGCATTTCCAATATCGCTCATTTACTGCAATAACGTCACAACTCAAAAACACGATTTTTGAGTTAAGGACGCAGAATTATTCGTTATATCACGTATCGTATTGTGTAAAAAAGTCGTATTGATATCTTGTATACTCACCTCTTGAGAGAAATTATGTCGTTATTTTTTTCTTCAAGGTGGGAGTAAATTGAAAACTTTAAACTTGTTTTCTACAAAATCAAATTTTTTTAATTATGACGTTATTGCAGTAAATGAGCGATATATTTTCTTTATATTAATAATATAAATATATGGAGATTCTCTTAATAATAATTCAAATTTTCAAGTTTTTTAAACGTGTTCAACAATTTTTTTTCGAATCGTCTTTTAAAGCAACAATATTCTTAAAGTTAGTGTTTTTCTGAGTAAAATGAGCCAACATTTTTTAAAATCGGTTGAAAATTAACAGTCATGGAACTTTTTCTATACTTTTTCCGACTCACATTTTTACTGGCAACTGCTGTTGTGTACAACACTTAACTTTTTTCTTGTCAGCAAAAACATGGTGATGATTTTCATTACCAATTACATTACTTTAAAATACAAAATAATGACTTACTGATAATGGGTTATAGAAGTACTTATATGCAAAAAATGAGTTACTGGCAATTGGTTACATATGTATCAATTTCATATTTTTGATTTTAATATTGTATTAAACAAAGGAAATACGCATAAATGCAGAGTCAACACAACCATTAACCATCGGCAATCACGTAATAGAATAGATACACGTGGGGGTGCCCTTCTTGATGTCACGACAAGAAGACGAAAAGCCAGAGGTGCTTTTGCGCTATTATCGAAAACATGGAGGTCGAACGAATACAGCAAAAAGACCAAATTAAATATATTTTCAGCCTGTGTACTCTCGGTCTTATTATATGGCTGCGAAACATGGCTGGTAACAGAAGAAATTAAGCAAAAAATGCAAGTGTTTACCAACAGATGCCATCGGATAATATTCAGAATATTTTGTCCCAACACAATAAGTAATGTCCAACTACTCGCCATAGCAAATATGAGTGATATAAACTGCGAAATCCGAAGAAGAAAACTTGACTGGATAGGGCACACACTTAGAAGAGAAAACGATAATATATGCCAAAGAGCTCTAACGTACAACCCCCAAGGTGCATGAAAACGAGGAAGACCGTGCAACTCTTGGCGTCGCTCAACATTGAGTGAAATAATAACCTTCCTGATGTTAGTAAGAGAAAGATAAATAGCATATTAGAACTAAGAAGTTTTGCAAATAGACGCTCTAGATGGGGATTTCTTATTGAGAGCCTATGCCCACAATGAGGTATCTCTCAAATATTTTACCGCATGGCTTATTATTATTATTTATTATTAATTTGTCTTAAAAATTTTTATAAGTAAATTTTCCAAGTTTAAGTTATTTAAAATTTTTTTTTCAAGATTTCGTAAAAATAAAATCACTTAAAGATAATCACTTATTTTGTAACTCCTTGCTAACACCTTATTCTATCATTGTGAGTAACCACTTATTCCTTATATAAATGTAATTACTTATTTTTTCCCTCTGATTAACCAACCAGGTAACTCATTATCTGGTTGGTTAATCAGAACCATCGCGAATAAAAGTAAACAAGCTAAATAAATATCCTGGTAACAATTCACCCTTGCACGCTTAATTACTTGGTAATGTTTGTTTTTGCTGGGAAGTTGTCTTTAGGATGGTTGTCAGATTATGTGAGCAACATATTTTGGAATCGGATGATTATTTCGCTTACAAATGGAATCTGAACAAATAGTGAGTAATCGAGTTTTTTATTGCGGATACTTTATTGACCTAATTGCCAGGAGCAAACAATTTCAAAAAAAACTTGGCAACTTGCTGTGTAGCTTACATAAATAATTTAAAAAGAATCTTAATTTTTTTTATCGTTGAAAGTTTTTTTTTTGGAAATTTCATATTAAAAATTTTAAATTACAAGAAAATTTGAATGTGGTACTGTCGAAAACAATTTGTCTTAACCGAAGGTTTCATCTTAAGCAATGTCATATGTTACATTAAAATTGTCACCAAAACGTCCGGACATTCAAATTAGTATGTAAAACCCGAGGATTAATATGAACCGAGTTCGTCTTAAACGAGTTTTACTGTACGAACCATCTAGTAAGAATCATCAAAAACACAAAAGTGAGAAAAAATTTGTATATTTTTTTAAATATTTAAAAAAAAAATCCAAAAATGTTTAATATTTGAGCCATATACATAATTATTTTAGTGCTTTTTTTTTAAGAGTTTTTGAATAAAAAAGCTTATTTTGAAGAACTACTTTCATATAAAATTTAAATTTTTAGAAATATTGTTTCTTACAATTTTTTTTTATCTAATTTTTTGAAAATCTACACTGACACTGACTCTGCATGAAAATATGAAAAAAAAGTCAAATTTATTTATTTTACAAAAGTTTTTGTTATTTTGACATATTTTTCGCATTTTTACGAGTGTTCAAATTACTCGATTATTTAAATTGGAAATACAGGAAATAAATTAAGCTAAATCCAAAATATATTTAAAAAAATAATAAATCCATTTTGAATTCAGATTAATTTAGTTGCACTATTTGCATTATTGTATTTTTGTATTTGTAATTTTTTCTTCACATTATATTTAAGAATAAGTGCTAGATTTTGATAAAAAATATGAATTTTTTGAAACAAAATATCAAATTAAGCAATTTTGAACGAAATAAAATAAATCCAAAAATAAATCCGGTGATTTAAAAAGAGAGCTATTAATAAAATTTAAAAAATTATTGTGAAATATTTTAAAATTTGTTTTAAACAATTATTTTGATGATGTTTTAAATGCACTTTATCGTCAAAAAGAAACAATTGTTTGTTTTTACATTTTTTTATTATTTTTTTTTTTTAATATCAAAAAGTAGCTGTAAGAAACAGTTGTTTTTACTAATTTTGTCAGTTGTTTGAAACTTTTTGTAATACAAATTCGTCAGTTATTTTTACGACATTCTATGTTGTTTTTACTGCATATACCTCTGTTTTTGACGGTAATTTTGGAAAGATTCTACCTAAAAGATTTTTTTGTGTGTTTTTCAAAAAGGCATCCTTAATTTCATTCTTCATAGAGTTGCTACTCGAAAATTTAGTATTACTTTATTTTTTAATATGAAAAAAATTAAATTACCATTTTAAAAATTACGAAATACTCTAGATTTTGAAAGAACTTTTAACAACAATACCACATTTAACACAGTTTCAGACATAATGAAACATTTACATATTTTTTTAACAACAACAACAACATGAATAAAATGAACAACCCACAAATTTTGTAACAACAGACTTTTAAAATAACAGTTTATAACGATTTTAGAAACATTTGTCTTACAGCGGAATGCCATTATATGATAATCTTCTAAGATGTTAAAATAAAAATAAATAATTTCAGATATTTAGGTTACTTTTTTATACATACCTGATTACCCAAAGCCGAACCGAAAGAATCAAGTATCGGTTCTAAAACTTGTCTAAGTTGTTCTTTGGTAACATTTTGTAATGTTTCAATAGCATTTTTATCCAAGGACATACCGTCTCCTGATGCCATATTAAATTGTGAATTAAGGACACAACCGGAACTTTTATTATCACTAATACCCTGTATGTGTGTAGGAATTGTATCCTCTGGTGGTTTTTCTACCAAAGTGTCTGGAGTATCATCTACGATTACTTGATTTATGGGTCGTTTAGCCTTAAGAAAGCAAATTATTAGTGATGAACCATGAAAATGTTCTCAGAAAAATACTCACTTTATTCTTTTTGATTTTGGCTGGTCTATTTGGCGTTATCACTTTGGGTACCAATTTCGGTTCATACATATTCAAATCATTCATAAACATTTTCAAATCATATTTTGAATGAGCCTTATCTAAAGTCAATTTACGATAACTCTGTCTATCCATCTGTTGTCGTCCTTCTTGTAACTCCACTAGAAAACCCAAAAATTTTGAACATCTCTGCTGTAAGCAATCAACGATGACATCATGTTTCGAAAATATTTTCTTCTCTAAGCAAATCGCTGTGGTACTATAAATCATTTCAATTAAAGTATTTAGTTTTTGGTGCACATGATCCAGTAAAAAGAAACGAATTTGCTTTTGATATGTATTCAAAGATTGCAATAGTAGACCGTACATGTAGCATAAACGATTACAGGTCTCATTAGAGGTAAGGCTATTGAATTGTTCATTAGAGGTTAGAATCAAATCTTCTTGCTAATGAAAAAAGTGAATTTATTTAAGTACTTAGCTTTATATGTATTAGGGTGATCGAGTCGGTTTTTTAAAACCGGTTTAAACAAGTTTGTTGTGCGTTGTCGGTTTTTCTAAAACGTTGCATTTTCGAATATCGAATAAACGTGATTTTTGTTGTCGAATATCCAGTTTCTTCTCAACTATTTTTTTTTATCTTCAACATATTAAAAATTGTAAATTCACAATATTCTTTATTGAAAACGAAATGTTCTGAACATTTTTCTTAAAAAATCATTGTTTTTTATAAAAGTAGTTTATGCAAGAGAGTTCTTTTTGAATTACAAATTACTCATATAAAAGATTTTAAAAATTGACATAATCTCAATAACAGTCTTTTTCTGTGTCACTTTTAAATTTCTCTCGAGTTAGGATTTTGTATTTTTTGTATTTGACTATTTTACAAAAAAATAAGATTTTCATTTATAAAATAAAAAGCACGTCATCTTTTTGTTGTCATTTGTAAACCATTTTTGTTTACTAAATAGTTTTTCTCCCTAAAAAAAATTGAAGGGCTTATTGTAAAAACATGATAAGCCACATTTTATTTTTGGTTTGTTTTCGCCTTTTAAAGTTGTAAAGCTTAAAGAAATATGAATATAGATAGCATGACTTTTATTTTTTAGGAACGTGTGGTAAGTGTTTAAGCTAGACTTATTTCAAAAAATTGTTAATGGATGTCTAGAAAACAACGAAAACTAGAAAATAGACAAAGTGGCTTATCAAGTTTTTACAATAAGCCCCATTCACTTAATTAAAGTTGTTTGTAATAATAAATATTTTTTGATAAACTGTTTCAATAAAACATTCAATAGGTATTTTTCAGACAAAAGCTTCAGAGCGCTCATAAATAAAATTTATAAAAATGATTATTATGTTTTAAAACCACCGAAACTTCTCCAATATACAAAAAGCTGATTCAATAGGAACAATCTAGAAACACCTCCTAACACCATTCAAATTCATGTAAACTGGTTTTTTTTTTAATTTCAACTATACGGAAGAACCGAAAATGTTGATTATTCGATCACCCTAATATGTGTTAAGTCAACTTACCATTCCTTTTAAGGGATATAAAAAGTTTCTGGAAAATCTGACTGAGAACTCGAAAGCATTTTTTGCCGTCTTGTTGTCTCTTGACCATTTTCGGGTATATTTAATTCTAGTAAACTTAATCTGAAATTATAAAAGAAATGGGATTTTAAAATAACATAATTTCCAATTAGTGAGGAATGTCACCGTTATCGAGAAATTGTTTAGATGTGTAGTATATAATAAATATCAAAGGTGGAAATTATGTCTTTCATATTTATGACGTTCCACTCTTAAAATGCCCTTTGTATCAGCCAATTTTGAACAACCCTAATATCAAGCTTATATTTATTCCGATTCTTTCTTTTGAATTAAAAGTTTTGAGTTTATATTTTAAATCATCATCGGCGAAAATCTACACTCAAACATAAAAAGTTATTAAATCGATTCATATCCTGCTTTATAGGGTTTGAAATAATTTTTAGTAGCCCTAGTAAAAAAATATTTTGTGAATTTCCGTTTTATATATAATTATGTCCGAAAAATTGAAAATCTAATTGTATCATAATGTGTTACAATTACACATTAGTTGATACAATTAGATATAATTTGATGAAATTACATAATTGTATCCGAATTTTGTCCTCATTCATATGTATCAAATTATATACTAAGTGACACAATTACATCCCATTACATACAATTGTATATAAATATATGCATGTATTACATGTGACATACGTAATCATTTTTAGATCGATATGTAATTATATATTTCTTAACTTGCACTGTATGAAGTGTAATGTAAAGAAAGATATAATTGAGGGGCTTATTGTAAAAACGTTATAAGCCACATTAATTGTTTTTTTTTTTTTTTTTTTTTTTTAAAAAGAGAGGCAACACTCAGGAAATACTTCCTATATTTAGTGTGTTGCTTTCTTTGGAATTGTTTTATGGATTTTCGCTGTTTTCTAGACATCCATTAATTAATATTTGATAGAAGTCTTGCTTAATTACTTATTGCAAGTACCTAGAGTATAAGTGTCATGCAAAAGTCATATTTTTGCATTTTTTCAACCTGTAAACGGCGAAAACCAACAAAAATATAAAATGTGGCTTATCATGTTTTCAAAATAAGCATTTCATATATTGGAGATACAATTTTGTATGAATATATATTTTGCAATATATCATTATAAATAACTGTATATTATAAAGTAATATCAAATCCTTTTTACTTGGAAGACTATGATCGCTAATATGGACTACATGGCACGGTAAGGAAAATTTGAAATTTTTTTTTAGCAAATTCGCCTACAGCCCACAGTTTTAAACGAATTTGTATAGAATAAAATTTTAAAAATAATTGAATAAATTTAACAAATCGTCAAAGTCAGCAAAATTTTATTTTTTTAATATTTCGGCTATAAAAATTTAAAATTTGTAGAATATATGAAATATTTCTTAAATTAAGGACTATTCTATTCTCTCTTACATGTTTTGTTAGATCACGATTTTATATTCTTGATAATAATCAAATTGAATATAAAATATTCACTTTTTGCTTTAACTACTGCATCTTCACTATCTCACCAATGCGTTGAACTTTTCTTTATTAAAAAAAACCAATATTTTGCTCTACAAATGCCCATCATTAAAATAATGCTAAAAATGACAAAGTCTTGTATTTTTAACAAGAATATGACATACTTATTTTTTTTTTTGTAAATACCTAATATTTTTAATAATTTTCATACTACGAGTACTTCACTTATGTTTTTTGGTTAAAAAAGTTAAAAAATTTGTTAAAAAAATTATTTAATTTTCTTTGCTCTTTAATAGCACTTTAATTGTATTTCTTCGCTATTGTAAAGAGACATGTTAAAGCAGAATATCCGCATATCCGAAACAAAATAAAGAAGTCACCGCTGATTTGATAAGGGTTATAGAGAATAAAATTACGTAAAAGTTGAGATACATTTCATTTGTATCCCACTATTTTTAAATTTTTTGTAGCAGAAATATTGAAAAAATTAAAATTTCGCTGATTTCGACTATTTATTAAGGACATACAAAAAAATGGCTTTTAAACATAGGCCATGAGGCACCGATTAGGAACTTATTCAATTATTTTTAAAATTTAAAACTGCAAATTTCAATTTTGGTAACTTAGGTTTTTTTTGCGTCTTGTTGCATGAATATATCAAAACTGTCAACTGTCTTCAAGTTTAGTTTCCGCTATCACAACTTCAATAAAGTTGTTTATTATGTACTTACATAAATATAAATAAAAAGTATTTTCCCGCCATTTCAACACACACACATCCACTATTTAAAATATATATTTAAATAATAAAGGCTTTTGGAAATTGGTTTCGGTTTTCGGTGCTGAAGGTTTTTTTTTCCGAATTGGCTTAAAAAATATATATTTAATATCAGTACAATATTGTTCATAAGATGGTTGACAGGGATTTTTTTCGCAAGAAAAAAATTATAACTCTAACGTTGGAAAAAAGTGTAATTTTTAATTTAAAAAATTTTTCAAGTCTGATTTTTGCAACCGGTGAGAAGTTTAT
Organism: Delia radicum; assembly: GCA_021234595.1. Taxonomy (NCBI): domain Eukaryota; kingdom Metazoa; phylum Arthropoda; class Insecta; order Diptera; family Anthomyiidae; genus Delia; species Delia radicum. The sequence continues at coordinate 242,574,370 of CM037852.1, forward strand.
TCCCAATATTAAAAAAAAAAAACTAATTGATTCCATAAAAGGGTAATAAATAAGAAAAGAAAAATTTTAAAATATAAATTTTCATAATGTTCGCTAACAGGATACCAATTCGCTAACAGGATACCAAAGTTTTAGGCCTTTTTTAGATGTTTTGCACGCTTTAGATAATTTTTTAATTTAGGTCCACTTTAGAGAACATGTCCGCTAGTGTGGAATTGTTTTAAAAATTGTTATATATTTTTTTATATTAGTTGCCCCAAAAAATGGTTTATGGCCAAAAAATGCATAACGAGTTGTCCTATACGAAACCATACTTGGTTTTAGAATATTCTAATTATAAGGAGAGGCTCCCGATGGGTTCTGTTCGATTAATTAATTAATGTCCACGGTATCAATTATGTATCTTTTTTACGACACACGACAATGAAATGACACCTAAATTATCCTCGTTTTAACAGCGTAAATGTAAGAATTTTTGTTGGATCTGTTTCAAATGCATTTATAAGCCATGAGATGAATAAACAAAATTAGTTCCATCCCCGAAACGATAATGATCTAGGTGTCATTTCATTGTCGTGTGTCGTAAAAAAGATACATAATTGATATCCAGACGTTTTTTTTTTTTTTTTTATAATTTTGAGACAAAATGTTTGTACACTCTTTTCAGAGCATGCTAAATTGTAAGAACTCTGCTGGCAACTTTTTTTTTTTTTAAAGAGAAGCAACACTCAGGAAATTCTTCTTATTAATTAATGTGTTGCTTTCTATGGAAAGGGGATAGTGGAGAGATGAAAGGTGGTGAAAGATGAAGGGCTTCTGACATGGCAACACTGTAATTGCGCGAGATGATAAGTCTTAGAACAGTAGTTGCTCGCCGCCTAATGTAGAGTTGGCGAATTTATTGAAGCTTTTTGTTTCATAGCCCTGATTCGTTATTTTACTTCGGTGGGGTTAAGTGCTATGGGAACACCGATGGTGGGCGCAGCGATACATATAAGTGATAGAAAACTCATACATATTATTTTTCTAAATTAATGTTGTCGTCTCCGGGAATCGAACCCGGGACCATCTGTGTAACAGTCCAAATTCGGAAATTCTCCTAAGTTCAGCGTTGAAGAACTTAGGAGAACCAAAATCTTGATATCCATATTATGTTGTGGACCCAAGGTTGCCTCTTGTATGAAATATTATGTGAACATTTGTCAAATAAAGTTTTAAAATATTTTGTAGACATTCACTGTAATGGAAGCGTTTGTTAAAATAATTTTCTGAAATATAAACTTTTTTGGCTGAATTTTAGTACACATCATTTTATAATATATTTACATATTATATTAAAATATTAACTCATAGGTCATATAAATTTTAGGCACATTTAGCGTTTTTGCCATGAACCGCATTTTTTTTTTTCTTTTTTACACGAAATAATTGGTCAGATTTGTCTTTTTGCTTATGTACAAAAATGCTTTGATCGATTGCGAAATGGGATGATAAATTGTGAAAAAATGGTATAATTTAGTAAAAAAAAAAAACGCGAATTTACTTGTTATTAACCAAACTTCGTTAAAAAAAAACCTGCAAATCGCCTTGTTTAGTGCTTGATTAAGCAGTTAATCCTATTTTTGGGGTATGTGAAGTCTATGTGAAGTCCCTATAATACTTAAAGCTTCGAACGATTTCAATCCATTGTTTGATTTTCAATTCAGATAGACCATGAAATTGCCAAATACTAAAACTACAATTTTACAAATCAAAACAACCCTTAATTGCTCGCATTCGATTTATATTTTAATGAATTCATTAATTTTTTTATCTTTCGATTTGTCCAATTACTAAATTAAATAATTGCAAATTAACTCGATTTTATTCCATTTGACAGCAATAGGTCAAGAACTACTTATCTGATATGAACAAAGTAGTATCCATATTGAAATCATAAAAAATATGATTCACTAAAGTAATCTTTTTAATTTTTGGAGTTTAAAAATCCAATGAAATAAATATGTAGATCGAATTTTTATATCTATTAATTGAAAGAAACAAAATCGAATGATCTGTAATTTTCCGAAATTGCCAATGAGGTAAATTAAGTTCCCTCTTAGTGAATTCGGGAAAATAAATTTCAAAGAACGAATTCCCTGCGACTGTTTGAAAAACAATTCATTCGATTTTAGAGAAATCTAAATTCGATTTGCTATCAATATAAATAAAGTATTAAGCATATTTTTAACTCATAAAAAATTATCTATAAAAAAAAACTTCTTTTCGCATCGTTACTGGTGATTCTGGATAATAATAAATTGTTTAATAAAATTTGAAATTTACCTTAATTTATCTAAAACTTCTATCATCTTCTCTTGTGTCGCTGTCATTTTATTGAAAATAATACTTTTTTCAGCTTTTAAATCTTCTATGGATCTGCTAACAACCAAATTGTTGGATTTTTGAGAATGACGTGCGGTATTTTTAGACTTCATAGGCTTGCGATAAGTGCCAGTTTCTTTATCGACCGAAGGACACTTAGCACCGGATCTAGAAGAGCGACCACTTTGGAAAGGTTCTGGGGTAGATTTACGTATAACACGCTCATGTGGTGTAGATGACTTCGAACAAGTACCACCCGCTAGACGTTCAAAAGTCTGCTGTAAATGTTGTTGTCTTAAAGTCGGTTTAGTTTTAGATTTCAATGGTTGTTGTTTGGTTTGAGGTGATGAGCATCTATCTGAAGTGTTAGGGGTCTCGAAAGGAAGTTGTTTCTCTTGAGGTGGCAAACATCTATCGGGAGTTTTAGTGGTTTCGCATGTAACGGATCGGTGTTCATTTTGACATGGTTGTTTTTGTTAAACCATTAATGTATATTTTCATCTGAAAATTAATTGAAATTTAATGAATATATGTATATGTAGTAGGGCAAGTCGATTTGTAGGGAGGCAAAAAAAATAGCTCAACGTACAAGGAAACTCGTATTCTAGGGATCAAAATAAGAAACTTTGCCGAAGGAACCATACCTCTAAAACGAATTCTGATGACCCGACTTTTGACCCGTAGGGTCAAATTTTGAAAAAGCCCACTTTGATATTTCATATAGTAGGAGGAATCTCTACAAGATTATGGGAGCTACTTCTTCTCCGGGAGACGCGCTAGCAGATTAATGCTAGGTGACCGCTAAGGGGTTAAAATTTATGTTGAAAGAGGGCCTTTTTAGCCGTGTTTTTATAGCAAACTGTACAAATCTCAGGATAGAGATATTTCAGAAAGTAGGAGGAGTCTTGCCAAGATCAGGGTCTCTATTTCTTCTCCGGAAAACCCTCTATCAGATGAATGTATAAATTATATTCGATTGGGTTTGATTCGATTGGGGCACTCCAAATGGGTCAAAGTGGGATTTTTCAAAATTTGACCCTATGGGTCAAAAGTCGGGACATCAGAATTTGTTTTAGACGTATGGTTGCTTCGGCAAAGTTTCTTATTTTGATCCCTAGAACACGATTTTCCTTGTACGTTGAGCGATTTTTAAATCGACCCGCCCTAATATGTAGTCCTATTAGATCGGCATTTTTTTTTTAATGAAGGAAACCTTTTTTTGAAAAATTTCAGTTTATTGTTCAGTCACAAAATTAGAAAAAGTCGATTTGGTTTGAACGACGATATATATTTTTGACAGATTTTGGCTCCCTGATTCCAAATCTGTTTTCCAAATTTTTCCATCACGTCACAATTTTTATTACGGTGGTAGATACATTGAACTTTATTCTCTATATTGAGTTTAACATACGCTTAAATTTTTTTTTATTATTATAGGTAAAAATTGAATTGAAAAATACTACATCAAAAAAATTACCAAATATTACATTTTTAAAAGTAGCCTAGGCTATGCATCCGACCAGCTATAATTTATTTTAGGGTCACGATATAAACTTTCCTTTTTGTAATGTTTGCGAAAAACGTTAAAAGTATTACACCAACTTTGTTTAAATTGCATTGCAAATATAAGCAATCTTTAAAATTGTACGAAATTAAATTCATTTTTTCTCTATTTCATACAAAAAATGGCATTATATTATTTTGTAGAAGGCATTTGATAAAAGTATTTTAATGCTATTTTAACAATCAGTTTTAGAAAATTTCATTGCGGTATCTTCAGGAGTAAAGTCTATTCTAAGTACTTATCGCATGACAAAAGGCTTTAAAAAGAGCCAAAAAGCCATTTTTGGCAATTTTAACCGCGGTTTACTTAAAGCTATGCCGTGATGGATTTGGAATCAGGGCATCAAAAAGTATATAAATCACATATCGGCATTTAAATCAACGAAACTTGTCGAGCTGTGTTATTGTAGTATTAGGTCTATAAGTTATTTGGTGCAAATTTGAGAAAAAGCGGATAGCTTTAACCAGTGGCGCCCCACTACCAAAGTTTCCCATTTTTGAAAATTGTTCTTAAATGGCTTTATTAAATTTGGGGTGCTGAACACGAATATTTTTAAATTTTTAAATCGGGCTAACGGGTTTCGAGATATTACGATTTGATTTTCACTAAAAATGGCATCTTCTCCCTCAATTCTAGAATTTCTTTAAAAATGATCTTAGAATTTATTAATTGCCAACCGTACAAACTAATTATTACTGACAAACCACTGCTATTTTTGTAAAACCCACGGTGCTAAAAATTACCAATCCACTTAATATTGTACTGGAATAGCACAATTTTGTTTGCAAATCATGTGTTTCCCAGTTTTACCAATATAACAACCAATTAGAAACATTCTTTTTTTGATATTTTATTATATTTCTCACATTTAAATATGATGTAAATGACTAAGACGGAACTGTATTTTTGCTTTTTAAATATGTTTTATTATACATATTTCTCAAAATTAATTATATTTGGTGCATTTTAAAAGCACCAAATTTTGTGAACATCCAACGTTATGCCTACGGTGGCAAATTTTCTCAAACCAACGGTTGTCCACTGTTATCAATCGGGTAACAGGACAATAATGTCAAGATTGCTAATCCTACTTTCTGCGAACGCATAACCGACCATCGTCGACGCTATGCCAATACTGTGCACAATTTTTAAAAATTTGTAGAGTTGAGCAAAAAACTTCATTTTTAGTAAAAATCCTGTCGTAATATCTTGAAAACCGTTAGTCAGATTTCAGATGCTTAGGCATGCTAAAATTAATTAAAAATTATGTTTTGAAAGACATATTTTTATTAAAGTAGTTTTAAAAAAAATTTTCAAAAATCGAAAACTTTGTACGTGGGTCGCCACGGTTAAGTGATATCCGACTTTTCTCAAATTCGCACCTTCTAACTTTTAGACCTAGTTCTGTTTTAATTTATAAAAATCGAAAATTGAAAAAAACGCAGCTCTAAGGCCCATACTATGTACTCACGTGATTATTTTTCTGTGATTGCACATCGAAGGCATCATCCGTAAAATCTGTGAATTGTAGTGTTGATAAATTTCTTAATTGTCGTTCATCTTTTTCAGGCAGGTCATTCTAAAAATAAAAATAAATAAATTTGTTTATGCCGAATTTCCTCCATGTCAATTTAAAAATACTACCACTATTTCTATAAATTCTGCTACACGATTATGATCATCATCATTTGATAGATTTAACATTTCATTTGGTATTGGACGGGGCTGAATAAATTTTGTATACTGAGATCGATTTATTAGCTCCTGTTCTAAATCACTGTCCTCCAAAAAATAATTGTCCCTAGTTTCCTCTTTATATTCATCGGCATGTCTTACATTATCACTTAAAAGTTCGGTCATAAGAACAGCCGGCATATGAGTCATTTGGGGATATTGTTGCATGGGAATTTGATGATACTCCATGTTATCATGCGAATCATATCTATTGGAATAAGGGGATTGAGATGTAGCAGGATTATTTATTTCTATATCATTTTGTTTGTTGTCGATTTCCACACGTTTCTCTTTTCTCGGTTCTTCAATCTCTACCCATTTAGGTTGTGGTCTTCGGTATTCCTCTAAGATGACATTATCAATAATCTGAGGAGTGTGAGCAATACAGATTTGGGGTTCAAAATTATCTACCATATGAATAGTTTTATTATTTGTTATAGAAGTACAAATTGATGATTGATTCTTTTGATTCATATCTACGATCTGGACACAGGATTTTTCTATATTTCTTGAAATCATTTCATGTTGGTGTACCTCGCTTCCAATGAAATTTGTCATACCCTTTTTAGGCGAACAATTATGCTGTCGAGAATGGTGGCCATCTTTATATGGACTGTCACAACGAATAGATGATGTTTTACTTGACAATGCTTCGTTTTTATGTTTAATTGTATCAATTAAATTTTCTACTTCTCTATCACTGAGTTTACGTATTTGCTCCGTAGCTTTTGAAATACTAGTATTTACTTGGGTTTCCACATCCATATCCTTTTTTATGATACCAATATTTTGTTTTTCCATTTCGGGGGTAGTTGGACGCATTCGTACATGGCTTTGCAGCAGCATATTTCTTTGTTTATTTTTGAATCGTCTTTGTTGTGAACTTTTTGTATGGCTCTTTCAAGAAATTCTGGTCGCATATACTAGATGTAAAGCATACATTTTATGTTAGAACTATAAATTTTATCTAAAAAATATATTTTTAATAAGTTTTTTGATAATCGGGAAAAATTCTGACAATCTGACATGATACAATCCGATTTTTAATTTTACTACCGAATTTTCTTTAAGACCATCTTTGATAACCGAATACGGTTAACGATAACGTTATTTCAGTAACGATATTGGAAAGGTAACTGTGTTTTCGCCATACTTGGGAATTTTTCATTGGTATTGATATTTATTTGGCAGTACTTGTGGTCAATGCCAATGAAAAAAAATTTCATTATCATTCCAATGAAAATGCTTTTTTTCAAATTGGCATTGCTTAGACCATTGGTAATGAAATGGCACCAATGCCTAAAACAAACAATTGTAATTGACCAAAAAATAACACAGTTCAACAAAATCAGAAAAATTTTATGCATCGGGGTTGCGACCTATCATTTTTAAAAGACTTTTCGACGCAAAATGACGCATATGGTCTTACATTTTTAAAGTTAGCTAAAGAAATATTTGCGAAACACTTTTTTTTTAGAAAATTTAAATTTTTGATAAACTTTTTCTAAAATAAAACTGAAATAATAACGTAATTTTTTGCAACATTCAAAAAGAATGAACTATGTCTTTTAATTTGACATATTACACGTTTCGAAAGATGCGATAATATCTATGTTATCTATCTATGAATCTATTTATATAATTATATATAATTCTATATAATATTTATGCATCTATTTAAAGTTGAAATTTATAATTTTTCACGATTTCGTTAATAAAATATCTAAAACGAAAAGAAGATCCAAGACTTTAATTCGTACCTTTAGTGAATATCACACGTTACTTAATTTATGAAAAAACTGGCGGTCTTTCTCTTTTGGTTTAAGAAAAAAATTTCTTAAACTACAAAAATTTCATATATTTTTATGCCTTATAAAGATGGAACCTGTGACAAATCGTAAATAATAAAATTCAGATAAAAACATTTAAATATGTTTACCACATGTTTTCTAATCAATACCAACCAAGTTCCAGTTAATTGAAATGCGTTTTCGTTAAAAAAAAATATTTTAAATGGTACATGTTCAAAAATGTATTTATTTTTTTTTATTTTCCACATAGTCAATACATACAAAATTAATTTAAAAAAAAATTTCAATAATTTTGAACTTCAGATTGAAATTTTAAAAAATTTGATATGAAAGCGATGGTTTTTTCCACTGATATTAATTGGGTGGAATATAAATTAACATCATGAATTTTATAATATTTACAAAAAAGAAAAATAAGTGAAATTTTCACTTTAATTGCAAGGATGTTCTACATCATTCGCCCACAATTAATTGATATTGGTTTTAATGCTCTAAGTCCATACTTTAAAGCCATATTATAAGTTATTCGTAGTGTATATGAATTAATACAAAATTTTATAGAAACAACTAGATTTTTGGTAAAAGCGAATATTTCAAAAAGTGGATCTAATATTAAATGTTGGTGTTCACATCATCTACGTCCTAAGATCTTTCACAATCGTCCTAAGTCGCATCTCCGATGCATTTTTACTCCCGTATTCATAAAAATATTGAACAGCATTTCAAATACATTTTAGTTAAAACACAAATGTTTGCCTTAAAGCTGTATTCATAAACGAATATTAACTTTTACACAAGGTTTAAAATAGGTATTTTAAGCTAAATCTTGAACAGTGTAATTGTTTATCAAAAGTGTTTTGTTTAAAAAAAAAACGATATAAATTTAAAATTTATGTCCTAACTTTAAAAGTATTTGCTATTTTCTTGAAGTTTTAGTACGTTTACACTATAGTCTTTTTTTTGGTAACTGATTTATCATGATGGAACAGCTGTTGTTTTTTAAAGCGCTGTCGTTACTAAAACAACAATTTTTTTCGTAAAAATCAGTTTTTACCTATAATTTAAGACATGACTAAAAACATATAAAATCAACCACTCGATTTCCTAAACTCCTTCTGATTTCAACCAAACTTGGTTTAGAAGATGTACATCATATAACTATAACCTCGTAAAAATCAGACTTGGGCGACGTCAAATACATTTCAAAATCATTCACTTGTGAAATTATTCTATATCATTTAAAATTTCAGACCTACGCTCACACTTGTGGGCTTAAATGCTTCCTTGGAAAATTTTCAATTTTGCCAATACCAGAAATGGGACATAGAGGCCAATTACTTTTTTATGTTCAATTACATGTAATTGAGTGTAATTGAGTAATGGCCCTGTAATTAAATACCCAGATGTTTTTACTAATCCCCATGTTTGGTATTCAAAATTTTACAAATTTTCCAAGGAAGCGATTAAGCTCACAAGTGTAAGCGTAGTTCTAATATTATTATCGATATTGATATAGACGTCGCCCAAGTCTGGTCCAAATGTAGGACAGCTTATCCCAGCGGATCTTGAAATATCGCGTTTCAAGATATGACAAATATTCGAAGATTTTACAAAAGTAGTCGTACCATATCTTTTTACACTCAAAATAGTTTGTAGTTAAAATTAACTGAAAATGTAATTTAACATAAATGAGAAATCACTTCAAATTCGGTCTACTTACTTTTCATTTAAATTAAATATTTCTTGTTATTTATTTTTAAATAGCGTTTAAATAACTAACGAATCCGTAAGAACAAAAGAAGAGTAAGTTAAAAATAAATGTTCAAATTTTAACCACAGATCAGTAAAAATAAAAGTTATATTCAGTTTTCTGAAATTATTTCGGTTTTTTGATTTTGCTTGTTTTCTTTTCAACAGAATGTATACACACACACAATTACATAATATCGGTGTACCAAATAAGATTACACGCATAATTCGATCTAGTTTTGAAAACTTTGAATGCACGGTTTTACATGAAAGCGAAATCTCTCAACCGTTTCGTACCACGACTAGTGTAAGGCAGGGTTGTCTACTATCAGCTCTGGTGTAAGGCAGAGTTGTCTACTATCTGCCCTTCTTTTCCTTATCGTACTAGATGCGGTTGTTAAACGATTTTCTACTAATAAATCACGTGGAATTATATGGGATCCTTTAAATTCCCTTAAACTCTTGGAATCATATGGGATCCTTTAAATTCACTTAAACTGTTGAAAGTTTAAAAATACAGTAATTGTTTTTTAAAATAACTGTCAAAATAGTTGTTTTGTATAACCAACTGTAATTACAGTTAATAACAAGTACTACTGATTACTACACAAACAACTGTCATGAAGTAACTGTAAAACTTGTTTTAATGCATTTATCGGGTTGTAATCAAATTTTTCATTAACTTGTTAAAAACTAGTTTCGTCAAAGGTATGAAGCTTTTCGTAAAATTTTAGTTCGATTCTTCAACCAGTTTCATTAGTGAAATTTTAAAGTTTTTCTGGATCGATAAAATTATATCTGTGTAGTAAAATGAGAACATAAGCACTGATTTGCTTTTAAATAAAATTTAACTCTCCATTAAATTTCAACTGGACATCATTAAAAGAGTGGCTAAATCTTAAATTAAAAAAAAAAAATACTTTAAAACCCCACGAGGTAAGGAAATCTAATAAGAAACCTGTTTTAATTAAGTAAATTTCTCATTGAGTTTGTGATTTAACATAACAAATATCTCTAGAAATTATAATAACAAAGTCCCCTGAAGATTTCCTTGGGCAGGAATGAAATCCGGATAGGGACACGCCTACATCAGATTGTTTTTCACAATTTGTTAAATAAGTTTTGGGACTTTAGCACATTTAATTACTATAAATGCAATTAATGTTTATCCCGATGAAAATAAATTTAAATTTGTTTTAGTTGAAGTAAAATTCCGAAATTTATGATTTTCCAGCCTTTAAGACATTTATAATGAACCACAACAGACTAACCACAAGTTCTTAGAGAACAATTACACAAATTGAGGGCAAACTAAAAAAATCCAATTTCTTTGGCCACAAAAAAGTTCTTTGTTGTAACACTTACCCGAAATTCGAAATTTTTTGTTGTAGTTGATAAATTCGGATCGTTTTGCATGGAAAACCCATAAAACTGTTTACCATCAAAGTCACTCATTTTAAAGGTAAGTGGTCCAATATTAGATATGTATTTCCTTTTTGGTCTTTATCTTTATATTTTTACAGTTTTTCTTTTAAATAAAGTCTATAATTAGTAACTAAATTTGCAATAAAAAATATAACTAAATTAAAATTTTGCTTTTAAATTGAAAAAAATTAAATTATTCAAAAATATACATCACAATTATTTTTTTTTTTTTTTGACATTTATTTCTGAGATGGAAATTATAAAAAAAATCAGGGTATGAAAAATATTTTAAATAAAACAAAACTCAAAAACCCAACTAAACTCAACAACAAAACATGTTAAATAACAAACGTCATCTGGGCAAATGTTTTGGAATTTTATTTTATAATAAACACCTGTTCTCCAGTGAAGCATGTTTTAAAAGAAAAAAGTGGTTGAAAAGAAAAATCATTCTTTTTGTTAAGGGTAGATGTAGAATTCTTCAAAAACCTGCAGTGTTGTATTTGTAGTGTAGGATTTAAAAAGTTGGCAACAACTGCTTCCGGTTACATGTAATGCTGCCAGAGGTGACGAATTTTTGGTGAAATTTATTCCTTAATTTTGTATTTTAGCTAGGTGAAGCGTTGCGTTTTGTAGTATAAATGTAAGCCACATTCACACTTGATAGCAAAACACGTATTTAAGCTCTTTAATCTATGCCAACTCTTATGGCAAAACACGTGTTTTGCAATCTAGTCTGAATGCTGTTTTAGTATACATATATAGATTTTTTAATAAAATATATATTCGGAACTTACGTGGAGCAAAGATTTTATTGTAAATTACACTGTACGCTTATAAAAAAAAATCACGTAGAAATAGTTGAAAATTCAGCTACGACAACAGAAAATAGTACCAGAATTTGCACAAAATTTTCAACGAAGTTGAGAATGGCAGTCTGCTAAATTTAAGTGACCAAAATTTTAAAACAACAAAATTTGAGTTGACAGTTATAGTTAAATTAACTAAGAATTTAGCTAAATAAAAATGTTTTTCCGGATCTGACCAGGCCCATATTTATTACCGCGAATATAGCTAGTAAATACAAAATACTTAATAGGTACGTAGTTACCAGTTTTGGTCCATTTTGCTCTATCTCATTAAGTTTTCGAGATAAAGCATACCTTATGATTATAAAATAAAAATATGAGCAAATACGCCAACTGATAGTGAAGACACACAAAAAACAATGCTTTGCAAACAATTGTGGTTTAAATTAACTGACAAAATTTGTATATTTGAGAATCACGACTTACAAAATTTTAAGTCGAAAAATTAGTTCAAATACGGGTGAAATTTGTTCTTGATCTAATATGGGATAAATAATAACTTTTTGGGTAAATAACTGATTTAAACGATAACAACTGAAAAAATGAGCTCAACTGAATGACTAACTTTTGAACAAACTTCTTTTTATAAGTGTACAACCAATTTGGGGTAAACGATTGTATCTTGAATAAGACCAATGTAAAATGAAAGTAGACTGTCAGTAGATCAAAATCTCTATGGGTTTTAAAACCTTAAATTCGATTTAATTTTTATGGTCTCCTGCAGCAGCAACATCTACATTAAAAAAAGTCAGTAAAGTCAGCAAAATTTTTAGTCATATTCGAGTAAAATTTTAGTAAATTGAAAACAGCTATTTACTCTGCTAAAAATATCAAAAAAAAATACAAAATACTTGTAGACTAAAAACAGAAACTGTAATACCGCATTTATACTTCAACCAGAAACTAGTGGTTATAAAAAAAAATGGTATTTACTTGTCAAGTTCCATAAAAATTTAAAAACTAAAAGTTTTTTTTATATATGAGCATTAGGGTGGCCTTTCGTTATATGGGCCAATAAAAAAAAAGTGTTAAATTTTAGGTCTCACCCCCAGAAATATGCTAATGACCAAAAAAGTGATAAATACGAAGTTTTGGGCCAATCGAAAAATGTTTAGAGGTCGCTCAAAGCGATTGAAAATTGCAAATGCGTTTATATGGGGAAAAAAATTACTTTTTCGAGACTTATGCAAATTTTTCAATTATGGGAGAAGAGATAATTATCTATTCAAAAAGGTATAAAAATTCAAATTCGGTTAAGAACCAGCCCAGTAATAAATAATGCCCCAGACCAAAAAAGGTTAAATTATTACTTCATTGAGAAATTCGACCACACGTCACAAATATTTTTGAAATCGATTACTAAGTTATAATTTTTTTACTTAAAAGACTCAAGGCTATGAGAAATGGAACAAGATTTTTTTATCTTACCTGTCGTAAGATGACGTCATACGCGGACAACATTTTTGGGACGCTTTTAAAATCTCTAATTTTAAATTTCAAAATGTTTTCTTCAACGAAACTAAAAACATTGAGGTTTGGAGTCCAGTAGCTTGTTTAGAACACCTTAGAGAATGAAAATAAAAAAATTTAAAAATATCCACTGGCACACTTGGGTAGAGCAACGATTTGATTTTTGCGGTTTTCGAGGAAATGGCGTTTTTTGCTGATAACACGGCTTATTTGCTGTCATAAAATATTTAAAATTAAAAATTAGCTACTTCTGTAACGTTAGTTGTTTTTTTTATCATCGCTACCCAAGGTTGACAAAAAAAATTTTTGGACATCATTAACCCATGTGGACCTGGTGCCCAAAATGACCCCAGATTTTTTTTTTTTTTTTAATTTACAAACGAAGTCAATTTTTTGCTTACTACCAATTAATTTTAGGAAATGTGATTTGCAATATTATAACATAATGTTTGAAGTTACTATGGTAAAATTTTTGGACGAAATAATTAACTTTAACCCTAAAATTTTCACGGGTTCGAAACATGAAACTATGCGGTTTCCAAACGTTTCCTTCAATAAATCAATTGTGGAACGAGTTGTGTGTCATGTTTCGCCGTCGTTGTTCAATTGATGAACGAAAAAGTCAGTAATTATGGCTCTATAGCGGTCACCATTGACGGATAGACTGATTGGGGTCTTCCTCTAAGCTACGCTCTACAGCAGCAATGACTTCTTCTGTACGCACTGTACGACGTCTCTGTGGATGCATATTATCCTTTAGAGCAAGGGTGCCCAAGCCCTATGCGCTTCGTGCTCATTTGTTTTTGTAAAAACACTTAGCTATAGGCTGTGTGTTTTAATACACACATAGAGCACTCAGCACTAGCAATACGAAATACACAAACAACTTTGTCTTACTAGTTTTTTGTCGTTCTTCACTGTATACACGCAAGTGCAAAGCAACAACACTTTCGTATGCTTTGCTGGTAAACATTGAAATATTTTTTTCTTTTTTCTTTGTATGTATTGGTTTTTACAACAAAAAATATTGAATAAAAATTAGTTTTTCTTTAAATGTATTGGTGTTTACTCTTCTATAAGGAACTTTTGGGCACTCCTGATTTAGAGTAAACGTGGTGCGGAAACGTTCCATAGTTAATCGAATTAATTACTCTGATGGACGATTTTATTGACCGTAAAATAGACGTAGCGCAAGATACGTATTTCGAACAGAACCATGATTTTCAAAATAAATTTGCACAATTTGGAAGCGTTGTTCGGGAGTCAGTCTATTCATGTTGAAATGCCAAACTAAACTAAACATAAATCACGTGACAGCTGACAAAATGGCCACCAGTTAAAAAAGTGTTGCCAAATTATAGTTATATACATGTATAAAAAACACCCTTTACTAAGAATTAGCATAATCAGATATAACCACATATTATCATATACACAGGGTTGGCAACCGTTTATTTTGTGAATATTTTTTTTTTTTTTTTTTTTATTAATTAATAATCATATTATTACCCTAACCAAGCACTAGCTATTATGGCCTTCGGCGCGTTGTAGCGAAAACAGGCCAGTGCCTCTGGTTGGAATCGAACCCACGATCCCCGCACTGATAAGCCAGCACGCTACCAACTAGCCTACCGGGGAGCACACATTTTGTGAATATTTCGATAGGGTATTTTAAGGTTAACGATATTTTATGTGAAACTTCATAAATATGTAAAAAAAACTTCATTGATTTTCGTCCAATGTTACACTTTATAAATATGTAGAGGGCAAATTGATAACAGGCTCCTTAATATATATGATGCTCTTTAACTATCTTTAAATTATGCTCTTTTTCTGACTGAAAGTGTTAAGGCAAATTCTCTACACGACCAATATCATTATCCACTCATTAAAAAATCAGCCAATTAAAACATTTTATTTTTAAATCTTTGTTCTGATTGGGTGCTTTTCAAAGCATACACCACTTTATTTTGTTTCTTCACTTACTTTAATTTACCTTCTATGTATGTATATCTTTAAATATCGATAAATATAAAATGACCATTTATTAATTTTAATATTGTTTATAGTTTCTAAAAAATAGAAATTTTTATTTAATAAATAACTTGTGTTCATAACTTATTGTCTTAATAATACTCTTAAAGATGAGAACAATTTTATTTTTCAACATTATAATTCTTCTTAAATTGTTTAACAATAAATTAAGCCTAAAATCTAAATAACTTGTTTTACAATACACTTTTTAAATGAATTTTAAAAACGTTATTCTTTTTGCTTCTTCTATAAGGCAGTGCTTTCTGCAGATGCATTGCTCCGAAATTTTTACTCATCAATAATTGGATCGAAATTTTCTCGACTCGCTATGTGAATAATGGACATGATAATGAAAAATGTTAAAAATAAAAATATGATACGATAATCGAGAAAAATTTCGATTAGAAAGAGAAAAGATCAGCCAAATATATTTGAATATAGATTATTGAGACCACTGGTGATGGATGAGAATATTCCAGAATCACCATAAGATGAAGGAGGTCTATAGGGATGGCCGGGTGGTGGTCCGGGTAGTGGACGATATAATTGCGAAACAGGAATATTATCATTACGCTGGAAATGAGATAAGAGAAAAAAGAGTTAATATTTAATCATTAAATAGCGTTATACGAAACACTCTGTGTAAGTTAAAGTAAAAGTGATGCCTAAAAGTAAACTATGATTTTTAGCTAAACTTATTTAACACTTAAAGAAATAATAGTGCATGTATTAAATATAAAATGAGTGATGGGTTATTAAATATTTGAAAAATAATGAAGATTTTTTCATATGAGTCATTTCATGTCAAAACAAACGATTTTTTACCTCAAGATTTTTGCTTTGAAATATTTTAAAAATATTTAACACAAATTTTTGGAAAACATAAAAAAAACTTTTAGGGAGTTATTTGTGTTTAAAAATAAAAATAAAAAAAAAATGTGTAAATAAATATATATTTTACATTTATAAAAACATACTGTTTACGGAATCCGACTCCGTTTACGTATCGTTTTCTGGATCAGTATATGGACCAAAAAAAAAAACGGATTTTAAGGAACATCGAATCTAAATCGAATATATTAAAAGTACGTGGATGACGGACCGTTTATGTACCGTTATGTCGTGTTGAAAACGGAGTTCACATTGAATTGTATGTCCGTATGAATCTTACCATTAACGTGCCAATAAATGACAGTGGGAAGTGATCCGTATCTGGTCCGTATTCTTACCGTCTTTTTTTTCAATATAAACGGACTAAAAAAATTCTTAAAATTAATGTTCCTTCTAAAATTTAAATATATTCTTTAACAGACTTATAAACATACAATAATTTAATACAAAAAACTATAAAACACCTCCATAGCAATTTGCATCATTATCCATACCATCGTTGCACAATTGTGCCCCATGCAAAATTTCCAGATTTGCATGAAAAACAGAAAAAAATATATAATTTACGTTCAAATGATAGTATTATAGATGAGGTACACGATTCAATCTAGCATATTGTTAGCAAATATTTCTGTTTGCACACACTATCGTGAAACACCTTTTAAATTTTAAAAATATTTACCGACTTGATGGAGGTACAGAACGGGTGCATTTTGTGAACTTCACTTTTTCATAAACCTCCTACCACAGACTGCTCCTAGGTAGTTACAAGATCCACTAATTTACTTAATTTGCCGCATGACCCGTAAAAGTTGTAGCTGATGATTTCACAGAAAATTTTATTTTTATATTGACCATTTTATTGTTATTTTGACAAAATTTGTTGCAGTCTGTATTTAACGGTACGGAAACGGATACATTAAACGGAGTACAGAGTTTTTGAAAATCCGATTATATGGTCCGTTAATGTTTCGTTTTTGTACAATCCTTGACGGATTCCTGTTTACGGACCGTTAATGTGCCATAAGATACGGATTCATGATTCCGTATTTTGTTATTGATTTTTTTTTCCAAATATACGTGTCAAATATTTTTTAAATAAAAATGCGTCTTCCAAATTTCAAAGCAAACAAAATTCGTGATGAAAAAAATCGTTCGGTTTGATATGGAATGACTCACATGAGAAACTATTTAAATGTTAGAAAATATTTTATACTTACTACCCAATAGAACACCATATCAAACGTTAGTTTTAATACACAACCAAGCACCATATTTATTATTATTTTTTATAATATTTTCCAACAATCTTTATTATGTTTTCTTTAAAATATATTTTGAAATCTTAACTATTCAATATAAATTTAACCTTTGGCTCAAATATAAACTAAATATCTAGATTTGTAATAACAAGGAACCTATTTTTCAAAATATAACC
>CM037852.1:242591818-242619581 GCA_021234595.1 Delia radicum
ACTCAGTGTCGCTCAATCTGCTCTCTTTTTATTTGTTCGTAAACTTGCACCCATGATTTATGGATGGAAGAATACTGATTCAATAAAGTCTTTACAGTCAGCACAAAACAAGGCTTTAAAGATTGTTTTTAACTTGGCAATAAGATATCATACATCAGAACTTTTTCAATATCATGCCATTAATATTTTACCTGTAAGAGGACTATATAAGATGCAACTTCTAAAATATATTTTTAAATCAACAAGAAGACTTGGAAATACTTCGATCCGGTTTCAACAGAATGTTTAAGTTTCTCATCGGTTTACGAGACAGAGTCAAAATTTATTTGTAACCAGATGTCGTCTGGAATTGTCAAAGCAGCGAATTAGCTTTGCTGGGCCGAAAGAATTTAATGACCTTCCAAATACATTAAAAAATATTATGCCCTTATCTCAATTTAAAAGAGCGTTAAAATCTCATTTGTTGGCTAGCCGTGAAACACTTCTTAATTAAAATTAAAATTAAAAAATTAAATAATTAAACAATGAAAATAAAAGGAACAAATTAAATACTTTATTTTTTAACTTTTGTAAATAATTTTATTTGTAAATATGTAAATATTATTTTTATTAAAGTTTTTAATAATTACGTATGAATAATGATTAACCGTTGCCTTTTGCCTCTTTAATGCCATTTTTGGTGCTGAGGCCTTAAATTAAAATTTGTAAACTACATTTTGAAAATAAAAACTACTTAATAAAAAAACAAAAAAAAAAAAAAAAAAAATGAAAAATAGTTCAGATTAATTTTTATCATGTTTTTCATAATAGTTTAAAAAATTTTTAATTTTGAGGTAATTGAGGTAAACGGTGAAAGCGAGAATCCGAGTAGCTATCATTATTACAACTATTTATCTTTTCTCTTCAAGAATTACCGAGAGTTTGCTTAATGATGTTTTAAATTCAGTTGAAAATGATTTTGCCGTTGGTGTTTCAAAATTTGTCGATGATTTTTTGGAATTGGAAACTAAAACCTAACTAATCATGTCGTGTGGTTGAATTTAATTTGCAAACATTTGTTAACTATTTGTATGTGCATATCAGTTTTTATTTTATAAAATAGTTTTAGTTTTTATTTTTTTTTTTAATCTCACTTGTTATAAAATATATCTATATATTTTAGAAATCATGTATTTGTTTTACTATCCCAGCCAGAAAAATTTAGAGTTCTCAAAACCTATGACTCCAAAAAAATTATTAATTTTGGAGCCCTCTTATTTTGAAATTAAAATTCATTTAAAAATTTAACTTGTTTAAGGCCCTTTAATTTTTTTTTTGTCAAAAGAAAACCATTTTTTTTTTTGAGAAAAATAAAAACAAATCCACGAATGCTCAAAAAATGATGGAAATTACTACGCCTGAAATTTAATCAAATCTTTTTGCTATAAATTGAATATTTTTTATAACTTTTTTATTTTGATATTTTACTAAAATCTGCGTTTTACAAAACTTATATATATTAAAAAGTTTTCGGTTTAAATTTATAAATAATTTTGTAATAATGCTAGTTTTAAAATTTTCAACCACTTTTTAGAACAAAAAATTTTTTTTTTTTTTTTTATTAATTAATAATCATATAATTACAAATTGTATACTATCACCCTACCGAGCACTAGCTACTATGGCCTTCGGCGCGTTGTAGCGAAAACAGACCAGTGCCTCTGGTGGGAATCGAACCCACGACCCCCGCACTGATAAGCCAGCACGCTACCAACTAGCCTACCAGGGCGCACCTGCGAGAACAAAAATTAAAAGTGTGCGAAAAACATTAGAAATGTCGAAAAAAACAATAATAATTCGTATTTTCAAAATTTAAAGTTCATATTTTACGTACATAAAACGCGATTATAAATGCATTAACTTCCGAGCCCTAGAAATTACTTATGCCCAAATTTTCTAAGACGTTTTTGGACGGCTTCCGTCTAAAATTTTATTGAGTGCTTTTTTATATAATCAGTATCCGAGTATATAAATTAGATTTGCAATGAGATCAAATTTGATCCGAAAAATTAAAACATACATACGATACACTTGTATTTAATTCGATACAATTACATACAATTTTGTACAATTTGATCAATGCCATTTTGCTCCCATACAACTTACAACTTTTTGTGTATTATATATAATTGTTGTAAAGGGTCCGCCAAATAACTTTTTTTTTTGAAAATGCTATAAAAAAAAACTACTGAATATTTTCTCAAATTTCTTTTTTCATTTGAAAGTACAATCCTTCCGGTTAATAATGGAAAATAATTTCTTTCAAATTTTTAAGCACATTATCGATTATGTGCAGCTGTATTTCACCAATGGCTTCACGAATATTGTCCTTTAAAGCGTCAATTGTCTCTGGCTTGTTGGCGTAACACTTATCTTTGACGGCACCCCACAAATAATACTCCAACGGTGTCAAAGCCCAGTTCCGAGGTGGCCAAACAGCGCTGCGGTTGATAATGCGATCTTCAAAAACAGGGCGCAAAACATCGAGTGTAGCTTCGGCTGTGTGTCACGTAGCGCCGTCCT
Organism: Delia radicum; assembly: GCA_021234595.1. Lineage (NCBI taxonomy): Eukaryota > Metazoa > Arthropoda > Insecta > Diptera > Anthomyiidae > Delia > Delia radicum. The sequence goes on from CM037852.1 coordinate 242,594,381, forward strand.
GTTGAAACCAAATGTTGCCAATATCCTCCTCTTCAATTTTTGTGGACTTTGTATGGCGTCATACCAAGGTCTTTATGCAAAATTCGTCTTAATGATGTCTCCGAAATGTTCAATTGTTGAGATCGACGGTGAATTGATGTTGATGGCGCTTCACGCACACTTTCTGCGACAGCAGCAATATTCTCGGGTGTTCGCACTGTTTTTGGCTTTTCACGCTTTGGTTTATCGATGAGGATGCCAGTTTCTTTCACTTTTTTCACAAGATAACGAACATACGGAGCTGACGGTGCTTCTCTTCTTCCAAAATCCGTACGCAATTTTCGCACACATTCTGCAACATTACCATGATTTTTAAAGTAATGTCGCAATATTTCCCAGCGTTGTTCAAGCGTATACACAACCATATTCGTTCAGCGGAAGGATAAAACTAATTATCTGTCAAATCAGACATGAGCTAAGTGTTACCATTCACGAAATAAGCACTAGTTGAAAAAAAAACGTTAGATGTAATTCGTTATTATTAGATAAAAGTTGATACAAACTTTTTCTAGTTTATCTCAACAATTATATTGAATTATATCTAATTTCATAAACTAATATATACACTCATTAAGTTAAGAAGGTAGAAATGATCAAAAATGACAGTTGAAATAACGAAAAATGTAGTCAAATAGGCGATGACTGTAGTAGTAAAAACTACTTTCGCAGCGGTCAAAAACAACTTACCTTAAATAAATGCATAAACCATAAAAACGAGCAACAAATCAATAAAAACAATGAACATAAAACGACTACGTAAGTTGTAAAACAACTGTTTTTACAGTTGTTTTTCGGTTTTTTAAAATTTGTTTATAATAAAAGAAAATATTTTTTTTCTTTTAATTACAATAAATATTTGTATTTCCTACATCCTATTTAAAATGCAAAGTCAAATTTCCAAACAATATTCCAGTTATGATGTTTTTATGCATTGGAGATACAATGAAAGTTTCTAATTAGTATTTGTAAACTATGAACACAAATATAAACTAAATGAGACTTTTCAAAAATTCGACATAATTTTCTATTTTAAATAACTAACAAGAATTAACTGTTTACGGCAAAATTACTATTTTGGTAGTTGCTTATTTAAATACTGAAATAACTACTCAAAACAATTGTTACAGGAGTACAGTATTTTTGTTTAGTTATTTTTTTTTTTTTTAAATGACTGTCTAAAATAGTCGTTTCTCACAGAAAGATGACTACAATAACAGTTAAAACAACTACTACTGTTTACTACCCGAATGCCCTACATGTAGTTACTGTAAGAATGTTCTGAGCGTATGACTTTTATTAATTTTACAGTATTTTTATAAAAAATCATGGCTCTATTTTAACAATTTTACTTCCAACAGGTTTGTTTTGTAGAAAATTAGCTTTTCTCCGATTATTTCGCTATTAAAATGCAAAATCTATTTCTAGAGTCGTTCTTGTAAAAGAAAATTTCAAATTTTGTACATTAACTAACTCAGAAATCTCAACTCCGGAATTATATAATTAGTTATGTATAAAATTTCTTAGAAAATATTTTTATTATGGCACCACATGTAATTAAATGTGGCTTTGTAATGGACCATATATAACCATATTTTAATTAAAATAAAAATATTCGTAGCATTGGACCATATGCATTTCTATATAATTTTGTATTAACCAATATATGGCTTTATCAAAATGTATAAAAGAAATATTTTTAATGTTGGTTTTCATGAAATTTTATGTAATTATATGTACATTTATATATTAAATTACATACGAACTCATATACATATAACGCTATATTGTATACATAGTAATATATAATTAGGTATATTAAGTATAATTGTATATAAGACAATATAAAATAATATATTACTACATATGTATACCACCTGTACAATACGTGAACTGAATGGAGGAAAATAAAAAATACGAAACGATTTTATTGACTCTATTTACAAAATTTGGTCTAAAATATTGGTGAAATACAGCTGCACACAATCGATAATGTGCTTAAAAATTGGACCGATCGTGTAGGCTACTGCATGGCCAGCCGAGGCAGCCATTTGAATGAAATTATTTTCCATTATTGTACTTTCAAATAAAAAAAGAAATTTGAGAAAATATTCAGTAGTTTTTTTTATAGCATTTTCAAAAAAAAAAGTTATTTGGCGGACCCTTTATATATTTTTTTTATTTTAATATATTTCTTATATAATGAAAATGAAAATTATTCAAGTTCGAGGCCACACTGTATATTTCTTTATTAGGATATTGTCCTAACAAATAATCTACAGAGTTTTTATTTTCAAATTTATTAATTGACCACTTTCAGGAATGTGTTGATAGATCTATTTCGGGAATTTTCTAGATTCCCATCTTCAGAACACGTTTTGAAAGAAGTTGCAATCCCATGCAAACATTAAACATTATAAAAATTATATCAAACTTGTAAAAAAGACAAAGTACGGTCTTAGTATACTTCCTCTTTACATCTTGTTTTTTAAGTAAAACAAATCAAGTGTAAAAAAGTGAATTTCGAGTGCTCATTAAACATTATTTTTTGCAAAAAAAAACCGCCAATCAAACCACGGAAAAGCTTGATAAATACTATGGGGACTCTGCACCATCGATTTCAATGGTAAAAAAAAGTGGTTTACTGACTTTCGTTGTGGTCGCGCAAGTACAAATGACGCTGAACGTTCTGGACGACCAATTGAGGTCAATACACCCGAAAATGTCGAAAAAAATCCACGATATCGTGTTGGCTGATCGAACAGTAAAAGTGCGTGAGATTGTTGATGCCATAGGCATTTCATATGGCAGTGTGGTTTCGATTTTAAATGATCAGTTGGGTTTAAGAAAGCTGTCTGCAAGATGGTTGCCGCGTTTGCTCTCAATGGACCATAAACGTAATCGTGTGACAACTTCAAAGGATTGTTTGGAGTTGTTTAAGAGCAATTCGAATGAGTTTTTGAGGCGTTTTGTAACTGTGGATGAAACATGGATCCATTACAACACTCCGGAGACCAAGCAGCAGTCTAAACAATGGGTTTCTCCGGGTGAACCGGCTCCGAAGAAGGCCAAGGTAAGTTTGTCGGCCAATAAGGTGATGGCAACAGTTTTTTGGGATGCACGCGGGATAATCCATATCGATTACCTTCAAAAGGGAAAAACAATAAACGGCGAATATTATGCCAACTTATTGGATCGATTTAACGAGGATTTAAAAAAAAAACGACCCCATATGGCCAAGAAAAAAGTTCTTTTTCATCAAGATAATGCACGGGTGCACACGTGTGCAGACTCAATGGCAAAATTCCATGAATTGGGCTACGAATTGGTACCTCATCCGCTATATTCTCCGGATTTAGCCCCTAGTGACTATTTCCTTTTTCCAAACCTAAAAAAATGGCTCGGGGGAAAGAGATTTAGCTCAAACGATGAAATTATTGATTTGTTTTTATCAATTATTGATTTGTTTGCCTATTTTATGGACCTCGAAAAATTCTATTTTTTGGAAGGGATACAAAAATTGGAGAAACGTTGGACTAAGTGTATTGAGCTAAAAGCAGATTATGTTGAAAAAAAATTTCTTTTTTTGCAAAAAAAAACTATGTTTCATTCAAAAAGTCACGGACTTATTGATCCGCCCCTCTTATATCTACCAAAGGTAGAGCTTGCACATAACGAACAAGTTTTCAATTTATTTTTGATCAATGGTGATAATCTTTAACTTCGAGCTCATATATTAGTTCACATTTAGTGGGAAAACTAGGTTATATGAATGTTTGATGTTTGCATGGAATTGTCACTTCTTTAAAAACGTGTTCTGATGAGGGGACCTAGAAAATTCCCGAAATAGATCTATCAACACATTCCTGAAAGTGGTCAATTAATAAATTTGAAAACAAAAAACTCTATAGATTATTTGTTAGGACAATATCCTAATACAGAAATATGTATAGAGTATGGCCTCGAAAATTATATCAAACTTATTTCTTATATATCTAACGTGTTCAAGATTGAAGATTCTGATCCTGATGTTTCAAAATACAAATAACAATATTACTTAATTTATTTTAATGAGTAATAGCAAAACTGATGAGTAATTTTTTGTTAAAGCTCTGCCTATTCTGGAGGATCTAGCTTTTCCAAAACTTCGGGATCTGATGAGATCTTTAGCCAGATCGAAATACTAGTATCAGCCTTGCTAACATGTTTCATTTGCTTTATTTTTGTAAATTTCCCGAGGTTGAAAGCTCGTTATAATTAAAAAACATCCATTTTGCTTCGTTGTGATAATACATGCCAAAGTTAATAAAAATATCCATTAAATGAAGTATACAAAGTTAAGAGGTCTATAACTCGGAAAATATGGGCCGCCTACACAATTTGTTTTTTTTATAACTCAACTAATTTCGATTTTTGAGGAATGATACAAATGATCGAGAAATAAAGATTTTCATAAAAAAAACCGAAAATCGTGGAGCTTATACGGTATTTAGACTGGAAAGATAAAAAAACCCGTTGGAATATAATAAAAAGCATAATAACTTGTTTTGGAAAAACATGTGTGTTGCTATTTGTTGTGGCTTTACGTCTTTTTGGCGGAAGGTGGTAAAAAAAAACCTACGCGTTTTTGACTTATTTTGTAAAAGAATTTAAATAATTTTGTTATTTTCTTCAGTGTACTTTTTTTAAATTGAACACATTGAACATACTCTATGATTATTACTGTCAGCTGTTCGTAATTTTTTGTTTTGACAAGCGGCCATATTTTTACATACAATTTTCTTTGAAAGGACGCTAAGTTTTCAATTTACTTCCAAATTATCCATTTAATTGTAGTTTAACAAGTTAATTTCATAACAAAAGTATAATATAAAAATGTCTGAGGATGGAGAATGCGAGCTCAGTGAGGATAACACGAATTACAAAGCCATAGCGTAAGAAAAATCTACCACAAATATCATGACATCATGAGTCGTTTTTTTATAAAAAATTCTCGTTTTTTTAGCTGTGAACAAATACCTGAACTATTTTTAGATAAATTAGTGGCTAAAAATCATTTTAGCAAATTTGGTAAAATCAATAGATTTATTTTAAGGCCCAAACGTTTAAGTTGCACCGTTGAATTTGAAAGCGAAGAAGATGCAAAGCGGGCTTATCTGGAAGCGGGTAACTTTAATGGTATAGAGTTTACTATAAACTATGCTGAACATGAAGTAGCACATGTACAAAATACAGAAGAATGGGTTAATCCTGAGGTGCAAGCCGAATTGGAGGCCATGTCACCGGGCCACATGTATGGACTAACAACTAGATCATACGGTACGGCATCACAAACCATACAAAAAGCATCAGCTTTAAGTCGAATAACCAAACCTACAACTGTATTACCGGTGGCCACAAAAACGGCTAAAGTGATTGCCGCCGTCAGATCGGATTCCCCAAAGTTGGATGTTCCCAGAATAGATGCCTCTGTGCGTAATGAACTTGAATCTATTTTAAGAAGACCTGCATTTACCGATGAAGACAAGTATAGAGTTTTAGAAGCCAGAGATAAATTAATACGTTTGACAACTGTTAGACAAACAGACATAAATAAGGCGGTGGCCACAAGGGGAACGTGTCCGGATATGTGTCCGGAAAAGGAAAGACTTATGAGAGAATTTCAAAGACAGGTGATTAATAGTACCAAATTAAAAAAAAAGACTTGTTTCATTAAAACTCTTTCTCTTTTTTTTGTTTTTTTAAGGTATCAACTTTTGAAATTGCTGATGAAGATGAAGCTTCTCCATCTAGTATATCACATAGAAAAGCTATCAAAGAATATTCTCGCAGTAGTGCAGATCAAGAAGTTCCCTTATCACATGAGCTAAGATCTGAATCGGTTTTACAAATGACCATGTTGTATTTAATGCATCGCATTATGGATTTATGTGATGATCCGCAAACCTCTTTGGGCGATTGGTTTCACTTTGTCTGGGATCGTACACGTTCCATAAGAAAGGATATAACCCAACAAGAGCTATGTTCTTTGGGAGCTGTACAATTGGTGGAACAATGTGCACGTTTTCACATTCACTGTGCTGCCCGTTTAGTCGGAGAAGATCCCTCGGTGTTTGATCATAAAATCAATGCGGAGAATTTAACAAAATGTTTACAAACTTTAAAATACATGTATCATGATCTACGAATCAAGGGTGTCCAATGTCCCTGTGAAGGAGAATTTCGTAGTTATGTTATCCTATTGAATTTGGGTGACTCCAATTTTCTATGGGAAGTCAAACAACTGCCAGAGTCTATACAAAAGAGAGCCGAAATTAAACAAGCCATAGCATTCTATAATGCTTTACAAAATAACAATTTCGTTCGTTTCTTTTCAATGATTAAGTCATCGGAGACTTCGTACCTAAGTGCCTGTATATTATTGGGTTATTTTACTAAGTTGCGTGTGCGTGCTATGGAGGCCATTGTTAAATCACACAATTGGCGTAAAAATGATGTCTTCTTGCCGTTGTCGTATTTGACTCGTATATTGGGTTTTGATGATGAATCATCGGCTGTTAGTTTCTTCAATCATCATGGCTTGCAGTGTGATGAAATGGATGATCGTGTGTTATTGGATCGTTTGACCAGACCCGATATGGAATATGCTATGGATAGAGCTTTAGAGGTAAGTTAAATCAGTCAATGAAAACAATAAAACACACTTCAAATAAATTTTTATCAGAATTTTTCTGAGAAAAAGTCTTTAAATTACACCATTTTCAACTGAAATTGAGAAAAATTCAAGTTAAATTGTAATTTTCAATTTGAAATTGGGAATATTTTGATTGAAATTGTAATTTTTCATTTGAAATTAGGAAAATTTCAAATTAAATCGAGATCGTTGTGGTGTAATGGTTAGTGCGTTGGACTGTTACACAGATGGTCCTGGGTTCGATTCCCGGTGAGATCAACATCAATTTAGAAAAATAATATGTATGAGTTATGTTTCGCAGCGCCCTCCTTCATTGTTCCCATAGTAATTCACCCCACCGAAGTAACCAAATTATTAACTAAAAAGCTTCAATATTTTTGAAAACTCTCCATCGGGGGGCGAGCAACTTATCATCTCGCACAATTACAGTGTTGCCGTATTTGAAGCCCTTCATTTTTCACCACCTTTTATCTCTGCAATATCATCTTTCCAAAGAAATCAACACATTAATAAATAGGAAGAATTTCCTGAGTGGTGCTTCTCTTTAAAAAAAATTCAAAATTTTCTGTGACATGCCTGATTTTTGAACATCTTCATACAAAATTTTCAATTGAAAACTACACCATTTTCAACTTAAATTGATAACTGTTTAATTGAAACAGAAATTGCAAATGAAATTGAGACTTTTTGTTTGAAGTAGGAAAAAATCCAAATGAAAGTAAGATTTTCTATTTTAAATTGAGAATATTCCAAATGTAGTTGTTAATTTATATTTGTAATTAAAAAAAATTTAAATTAAATTTAAATTTTTTATTTGAAATTCAGAAATTTTTTATTTGAAATTGCGGAAATTCTAAATGAAAATTATTATTATTATTATTCTTTATTTAATAACAAAAATTCCAAAAGTTGTATACATTGATAACCTATTCCAATTTAGTAAATGAACAATTTTTAAAACGCTTGTAATTATAAAAAACTATTTTTTTTCTTTTTTTTTTGAAAAAGTATTTTTATTTATAACACAATGATTTTCTATTTGGGGTATTTTATGCTTGTTACCTCAAATCATGCTTTGGACGGCATTCATGTCAAATTTGTGTACACTGCTTGTAATTGTTTTCTTCAATTCTTCAGTGCATTTGGATTCCCAACCCTTTTTACACACTTTTTGGCATAAAATACCCCAAAAGTCCTCAATTGCAGGTGCTTTTAGGACCTTTGGAGGATTTGCGTATTTTGGTACAGGCATTAAGCCATTCTAAAGTCTTTTTGACATTTTTGCTTAAACTTTTTTTTTTCAACCACTTTCATTTTGAATATTTACAGTAATGCTTATAATAAGATTTTATTGACAAGCATTTTGAAAAAAAAAACATGCCTCCTTAGCAGTCATTTATATTTGAATTTTGGTCATTTACTTAGTTGGCATAGGTTATTATAAGATTACAAGTTTGTAAATTTCAAGATAATAAAAATGAAATGCAATATCTTCTATAAAAAACTAGTAAAATTGAAAATTAAATCCCTAACAAACCATACACTTTTTTCTTGTAATTTGAATAAATTACAATACTGGCGATAAAACAAAATGTACAGAAAGATTAAATGATGTTAAGGTCATTTACAGTCTGTTCCAAATCCTAATTACACGAGTTTGAAAAGAAAATTCAAAGGCCGAACTTGAAAAAGAATGGAGCAAATAAAATTTTATGAGATAAATACGTGGGATTACCAAATTTTATAGATTTGTACATAATGCAAAGGTTTCGAATTTTTATGAGGTTGGAAAACGAACATCCTATAATGTTTTGTGAATACTGGGAAATATGATTCATATATCCCAAGTTAGAGACAATTATAAAAACTCTATTGACATTGAGAAAATAACAATTGAAATTGAAACTTTCCATTTGAAAAATTGCTAAATTATAAATGAAATTGAGATTACAAGTTTGATATAATTTTTATTAAAATAAAACCATGACCTGTAACATACAAATGTACGCTGATGATGTACAGTTATATACAAGTACAAATGTTAACCATATTCAAACGTGCTTATCAAATATGAATCAGGACTTGCATAATATTCAGCAGTGGGCGACATATAATGGATTATGTCTTAATCCATCCAAGACAAAATGTATATTTATTTACAAAAATGCTCGCACTTTGAACATTAACTTTGATATACGAATCAATAACACTATCATTAATGTTGTACAATCTTCAAAAAACCTCGGTATTACTTTTAATAATCAACTAACATGGACCAATCATATTAACATTGCTGTTGGTAGGGTACACGGGATGTTAAGAAACCTATGGTCTGTTCAACATTCCACACCTTTTAAAATAAGAATGCTTTTAGCCAAGGCCTATCTTATCCCTGTGAAATCCTAGCAAATTGCAGTAGTGACGACTTTAGTAAAATGAAAGTAGCATACAATAATATTGCACGATACATTTTCAATAATGGTCGCCGTGTTAGTATATCAGCTTTTTCTTACCGTATATGTGATATTACTTTCTGTGATTTATTAAAATTCAAAAGCCTTGTTTTTCTCCAAAAAATAATAGTCTCTAAAGAGCCTTCGTACCTTTATGAGAGGATTAGATTCAGCGGATCGAATTGATGCAAAAGAATTATTCAACAAAGATACCAAATCCTAATGTCGGAAAGACAGTTTTTCATATATACCACTCGTCTTTGGAACGATCTTCCCCATAATATTCAGAAAATTAACAACGCAACGCATTTTAAAAAGGAGCTTTTAAAACATCCATGTTAGCTTCGAACCAGAATCAAATTATGTCGCGTAGGGCGTGACGCCCAATACATTTTTCTGGTTCGACCCTGAACATCATAATTGTTTTTAACTGATGTCATTTCTAAAAATTTTGTTATTATTGTTTCCTCTTTTTAATAATTAAGTCTAAATTTGTTTGGTTAAAACTATTTTTTTTTCTTTTAAGTCTTTAAACTTGTTAGAAATTTTATATAATGTTATTCTAATTGTATCTATAAATGATTATTTTACGAAATTATTTACTAGCACTGTAATTTATAAGATGTAAATCTTGTTGTGCTAGGATTTTCAATTAAATAATAAAAAAATTATATTTTTTCGACCTTTAATTGTGCAATGAAAATGAAAATTATTCGTGTTCGAGGCCATACTCTATATTTCTTTATTAGGATATTGTCCTAACAAATAATCTATAATGTTTTTTTGTTTTCAAATTTATTAATTGAGAGAATTCCATATAAACTAGTGGTTTTTATTTATACATTTGAAAAAAACGTAATAAACAAGAAAACTTGAGGATGAAAATTAGGAAGAAATTAAAAAAAAAAGAAATTGTTAAGAAATATTTATCAAATATCAATCATAATTCAGCTTTTTACTTTTTTAAAAAAATCCTTATGAAATAGTAAAAACATAAGGATAATAAATATGGAGAACTTATAAGTAAAAAAATGTAAAAAACAGATTTTTGAAAACGCATTTAGCAAATAATAATTATGTGGTTGTAATGTAAAAAAATCGCCGATATAATATTGAAATATATTTAAAAATTTATTTTGCTTTATTTTTCTTTTCTATAGCCCAAGTTTTAGAAGATATAACATTCTTATGTTTTATTTTATGGCAAATATACTATTAAAAGAATTTATTCTCAATTTAATTTGGAATTTTGCCATTCTCATATGGAATTTTCTGAATTCCATACAAAGTTTTCTCAATTTCAAATAAAAAATCTCGAATTAGAATCTTCTTAATTTCAAATAAAAAATCTCAAATTAGAATCTTCTTAATTTCAAATAAAAATTCTCAATTGCATTTGCAATTTTCTCATTAAAAAAAATTAATTTTTAATTAGAAAGTCTCAATTTCAGTTAAAATGTTCGTAATTTCAATTAAAATTTGTGTAGAAAATTCTCAAATTCTTCTTTATTTAATTTTTCTCAAATTCATTTGTAATGATCTCAATTTCAAATAATATAATCCCAATTCCACACACAGAAAAAGAAGTAGGCGCCAACATTGGAGTTTCTTAATTCAAACACCCTCATTTTTAAATTCCAATTTATTATTAACGATTTTTTTTTATTAATTATTGTAAATTGAAGTTTTTCAAATAAATATTCTTTAAAAACAAAGATTCAAAATTATAAAAAAATCAAAAAAATTACAAAAATCAACACGGCTCCAAATAGTTGGTGGCAAATTAAAATACTGTTTTTTTTTTGTACTTACAAAAATGTTCTATGACACACACATTTTTTTCTGTGTACGTAATTTATTCAATTACATTCCCCATTTTCTGAAATTTAATTAAAAAATCTCAATTTCAAAATTAATTTTCCTATTTTCTATCTATATGAAATTTCATTTGGATTTTTCCCTATTTCCAATTAAAAATGTAAATTTTAATAATTTTGCAACTTCAAATGGAAAATTTTTGATTTCAACTAAAATTTAAATTTTCTAAATTGAAATAAAAAATCTGAATTTTTATATGGAATTTTCTTAATTTTCCCAACTTAATTCGGAAAGCTCCTAATTTTAATTAGAAATGGTGTAATTTTAAGTAGAATGTTTTTTTTCGTTTTTATTTTATGTAAGAGTAAAATGTAATATGTACAACGTTTCCACTGAACATATTTTGGACATGTCTCATTCGAAACTCATTTCGAAACAGTTTTGAAATTTATTTTGAACGAATTTAGAAAGAATTGAAATGTATACATACAATATGTATTTTATATAAGTATAAATGATACCCGTTGTTGTTCTTTTACTTTCAGTTAGTGGAATCTAAACGTCAAGTTTCCGTAGGTGAATGTATATTTGGACAATCTTTACCGCCAGCAGCAGTATTTGAACAACATGAGCCGCATAGTAGTTTTGATAGAAATGGTATACTCAAAATAGAATCATGGACGGCCGATGATCAGTTAAGAGGAGAAGCTGCCAAAAAGAAGGCACAAGATAATCAACAGCAACAACAACAACAACCTCAACTTACAACTCAAACTCAGTCAATAAATGCTTTAAGACAACCCAATACAAATATATTTAAAATACCTCAAGCCGATACAAATATATTTAAAATACCTCAAGCATCGGCTCCGGTATCATTCAAACAACAAAGACAGCAACAGCAAATACAACAGCCACAAAAATCGATATTTGGCTCATTTAGTAACAATACCGAAGAAACAAGAAGTGCATCACCAGGTGGATTTAAATCGGGTAATAATATTTTCGGTCGAACTACAACAGTAACTGCATCTACTAAATCATCCACACTAGCTTCTGGTGATTCTATATTCTCCAAACCGTCTACACAAATTCCAGTAGATTCTTTAATCACTACGCCTTCTCTGCAATCCTCAGGAGATTCTATATTTAATAAACCTTCTATACCAGCTGCCGGAGATTCGCTATTTAAAATGCCAGCCTTTACAGCAAAAGTAGAAACTAAAGATAATGCTTTTCTTAATAATATTTTTAAACCAAATCCGGAAAAACCTGTTGCTACTACTGGCAACATTTTTGCCTTAAATACAAAAAATATTTTTCAATCTGGTGATAAAGAAACAGCAAACATATTTCAACCACGAACCGAGGCAGATCCTTTCCAAAAAGATAATGTATTTCAACATTTTCAAAGTATACCCGAATTACTTAGCTTTGGTGGTTTTTCAAATACTCCAACTTATCCATCGGTCGAACCTAAGAAAACACAAGAAGATGAATTAAGACTGGAGATAGAAAGAAGAAAACTTGAATTAGAAAAAGAACAGGAAATAAAACAGAAACAATTAGAAGAAGAAAAGCGTAAACTTAAAGAACTCGAAGAGAAACGCTTAAGAGAAAAACAACAGCTTGAAGAGCAAAAACGCGGAGAAATTGAAAAGCACAAAAGGGAACAATTAAGAGAGCTAATCCAACATAAATCTGAAAAGGAAACTCAGCAATTAATCCAACGAATAACTAAAGAAGAAGTAGATAAAATTGCCCAAGAAGAACTTTTAAAATATCAAACAGTTAAAAAGGCCTCAAATCAACAAACTGAATTATTGATTGCCGAAGTTGTGCAAGCCCATGTATACGATATTGCACATGAGGAATATGCTCTCATGTGTCATGATCAATTGCTATTGAATCGTTACTTTGGCAGATGGTTAGTTCATCTTAGAAAGAAAAAAGAACAACGAAAACTAATGGAAAGCACACCGTTGTGGGTCACTACCGATACACGAGCACAATATGCGCAATCCTTAGAACATCCGTGTCAGGAAAAAAATCTAGAAATGATAAAACGTTATCGTCTAGGACAGCCCTGTGACTTTAAACAACTACTGAGTATGGGACGAAATGCTTTATGGGAAGAAAATCCAAATCCTTTAAATCTATTTGCCTTAGTGGGACAACATTTGTTAACAAAACGCAACTTTACACCATGTGGTATATTGCAGCAAAGGAAATATTTTAAATTTGTGATTACTTTACCCGCCGACCATGAGGAGTTATTAGGATTTGAAAGTTTTGCCAACAAGTGGCTTATGAAATTTATAGAAAAAGCTCAAATTAAAATGGGCCCCTTTGTACATGGCATGGAACATAGTATGGCTTTATGTGTTAGAAAGATAACCGGCATAAAGCCCAAAAACGAACAAGGCAATCAGCTAAACAATGAAGCAGATCATAATGATGGGGTTGTATGTTTCATCAGTGGAGTGGAGATTAAAAATCATAGTCGCAAACGTCTTTATAATTTATTAAATTTATCTAAAAACCATAAACATATTCCTTTGGCCATTATAGCCTACAATTGTGTATGCGATAGCAAAGAATTAGCGGAAAAGCTTGATTTGGATACTTTACAGGACGAGGGTTTAATTTACTCTTATAAAATCTATGGATGTAAAGTAACTAAAAAACATTTTAGTTTTCGTAAAATGTTTATTAAAGCTGTTGATTTTATAACAAAAGAAAGTTATTCATTAAATTTCAATGATATACAGGCTCTAGCCATGCAAAATGTACTCTCATTTCTAGATACATCTCTTGGAGAAGAAATCTACCAAAGATGGAAAGAATCTACTGATAAAAATCCAATTTTTAATAAAATATGTACACTGCCAGAACATGTTAAGGGTATTTATCATAAGGCTTTGGACCATTTACTACATATAGCACAAGAAGATCTTTTGGAAATGCCAGAATTCCCGGAAGAATTAAAAGAATTTGTGCCCCAGAATACTTTCTCCAATATACCATTGGGCTTAGAGTTTTTCCCCACTAACTGGAAAGATTTAAAGAGAGTAGAAACTATTAAACAATTTCTAGAAAAACTGTACCTGCCCGAAATAAAAGAAAAGCTGCCTAACACTATAGAATCATTAGAATTGTGGATTTTAAATTATGCCTCGCAATGTATAAAAGATGATGATGATGATATGACGGCCACAAAAGCTTCCTATGAAGCTATAGAAAATTTAATAAATCAATTGAAACAATTGGAATTACAAGATATTGAATTACCCGCAATGCTAAACTGTTTAAATTATTTGTCCATTTTAAAACCCATAATATTTGCTCACATTAATCATACTCTCAAACATTTTTCACAAGATTTCATGGAAATAAATGTAATTTACTTAAAAGATGATTTTGATAATTATCAAACACAACCGTGGTGGCTCAATTATCAGCCTTTAGATTTAGTTACTGTAGATTATAATGAAATGCCAACAATATTGCCATTAGCCAGAGAAGAAGATAACGATAAAGAAAATAAAATTACTTTTGAAGATATTGATAGTATAATAGCAAAAGCTGAAGAAACTTCTCGTAAAGCTGAAGACCATTTATCAGCCTTGAAACGGAAACAATCATTTAAAACTGAAAATCTTTCCAACTCAGCACTACAACTTAAACGGGCACTAGATGAGTCGCTCTATAAATTTGAATTGTGCAAAAAAATTGGTCAATTTGATACATCTTTTGTGAATGATCTTACTGCTGATATTGACAAATCGATTGAAGAAGTTATGAACCAACGACAATCATTACCGCTGGCACGAAAACGTAAACGTTTAAGTTTAAAATCACCGGGTAAATGTTCTGATATTGATTCGGTTATTGCTAAAGCCATGAGTTTAATTGAAAAAGTAGAATCTGTAGATGATCGTAAGAAGAGAGATAAAAAATAAATAGATTACATGGTGCTGTAGTAGCTTTTTTTCTTCTTCTAAGAAACGGTGTTAAGGTATTTTATCTAGTATTTTATAAATGAAGGTCTTATTGTAAAAACCTGATAAGCCACATTTTATTTTTAGTTTTATTTCGCCGTTTAAAGGTTGAACAAATGCAAAAAGCTATGACTTTTTTACTCTAGGTACTTGTAATAAGTGTTTAAGCAAGGCTTCTATTAAATATTAAACAATGTCTAGAAAACATCGGCAATCCAGAAAAAAATAAAATGCGGCTTATCATGTTTCTACAATAAGGTTTTACTTTTATATTTTTAATGAAATTTAAAATGATTTTTATTGATTGAATTAATAATAAAAAAAAGTACGAAAGATAATAATAAAAACTGTATAATTTGTTGCCAATGTTATAAAGGAGGTAAAAATGTCTAGCTCATTTGAGGGGTTTACTTTTAACTCTGCTGCACAGCGTTATATACATGAAACAAATAATTTGACTGAATGTAGCGCATATAATGCGAGTAGCATTATAATACTCAAAAAAAGCTCGAATCTAATGAAAATGATAGTTAAAACAACTGTAAATTTAGTTAAAAAGGTAACAGAGTTAATAACCGTTAAAATAACTAAAAATATAATTATTTTTATAGTCTCCATAAATAAAATTAAGTGTTTTGAGTTTTTCCGAGATTTAAGATGCTTATTAGATTATGGTTTAAAAGCTTTAAGTTAACAGTGATTACTTTGAAAATTGCCAATGGATTAATATTAGCAAGCCCTTAGTTATTTACATCATTTATTGCGTTAGATTCCGATTTTGTGTGTGACTCAATCATTAAATCAAATTTGTTTATCTGGTCTAAAAATAACTTGAAAATAAGTAGATTAAATTGAAAATATGTTTATCAATTTAACAATAGACTAAAGACATTGCAATACAACAAAATATTTACATTATTCTATAAACACACTAAGGAAATCGTTTACCAGAAAAAAATACAAGTCATTTGACACAAACAAAACAACAATGTCATCTTGTTTTTAATGGCTAAAGGGAACAAAGTCCATTTGGGAAACGAAAAGCCGTTGGAATAACTACGTCATTTAGAAATTGCGTAAAAACTGTTGTACTACATTTATACTAGAGCAAAAAACTTGTAGAATTTGAAAATTTTTTGGTTTAGATTAAATTTTATATGGAATTTGGCAAGTAAATTTTCAAAACTACTCGTTTTTGGTTGTAATATAATTGTTCATAGAACAAAACTAAATTAATGAGAAATTTAAATGAAAACACAATTTGTTGTTGTTTTTTTTTAACGATAACAACAGTGGTCTGTTTGTAATGAAAATTTCATGCATCTGATGACGAAAATGATGAAATTGTAATGTAGCTATGGTGTTTTTATGAAAAACATCAGGCCACCTTTATTTAGATCACAATCATCTCATTTAGAAAATTTGGCACACAAGTCAATATAAGAAAATTCTGACTAACATCATTCTCGAGCAGTAATTGCCATACATAATACTGTTCCTTTCTCACCAAATAACGAGGGGATTTGTGAAAGGGGGATGAGTTTATTTTTTTTTTTACATTATGATGACCACAGTTGTTACCTGTTTTTATTTTTTATTGTTTGTTAAATTATGGAAATATTTTTTCTATTATAAAAATTAAGATCAAAATAAAAACAATTATAAAATAAACTATTATACAAAACAAGAAAATTAATTTAAGAAAATGAAAAACATTTCAATCGGGGCCTTAGAAACCCGGCATGACAATGAATAGTTGGAAAGAAGAAGTGATTCTCAGAAACACTTCTCGCAATTTATTGCATTTGGATTTATTGTAAATTATGTTGAACCTTGCACTGTCTTAGGGCCTCATTGAAACCTTCACAGAGAGTCAAATCCGATTGACCTTGAGCGCATTGCAAGAATTGGCCAATTTCCCAGCTGCAGGGTCCCTGAGGTTGATTTGGTTGAGCGCCGTATTGTTGTTGTTGTTGTGCTGGAGCAGCAGGTGCTGCAGCAGGGGCGGCTGCTTCCTTATCAGATCCACTGAAAAGGCTAGTAAGACCATGACCCACAGTATGACCAATAGCTGAACCAACAGCAACCCCACCAGCAGTGGCGGCCATTTGTTGGAACATTGAAGGTTGTTGTGGAGCACCTACAGCTGAGGGTGCAGTTTGCATGGGTGCTGGTGGTGGAGGTGCTGGAGCGGCACGAGCAGGAACATTTGGTGTAGGAGCTGGTGCACTTCTAGCAGGAGCACTCCTAGAAAATGATAATATAAGAAATATTTAGTTTGATGGCAAGTTACGAAGCACAAATGTTTGCCAGTTGAAGTTATGGCAAAAGAAAGTCAGAGAGAATCAATACATTTTTGAAATTTCGGACCAGAGTTATAAGATTCTAGCAAAACCCAGAGAAATATAATTTTTTAAATATTTGGTGGCTAAATTGCGTTCCTAACAAAAAAGTAGGTGATACCCTGCAGAATTAAAAAATACATTTTTTTTTATATTCGGTTAAGAGGGCCGGGGCCCCCAAGGCCCAAAAGCCGGTACGTGTAATAACATATAAGTGTGGATACTTTACTGAAAAAAAATTTCCTTAGGATTTTAAAAATTGTATTATTTTTAGGATCCATAATACGTAGCACCCTCTACACCCATTTAACCACCCCCCACAATATACTATAAAAATAACTGCTAATTCTATTTAAATTTAATTCTATACGTTTTAAAACAATTTTGATATAAAAAATTCTTAAATTCGGAGGTACAGGAAAAAAGAGTTAAGAGTTTTTCTGTTCACGTTAGAAAAGGTGTTTACTATAAGAACGTGTTGAAATTATTATTCGGGATTTCCCAAATTACTAAAATATTGAAGAAAAAGAAACATTTCTTATAAAAATGTGTTCACGTTTTAGAGCTATTGAACTTTGTTCACGTTTTGGAATAGTCAATGTAAAAAAAAAAAGTGTTCATGTTTTTGGGACGTTCATGTTACTTACTGGATGTTCACGTTTCTGAGTCCACTGTACATCGAAATTACAAAATAATTTTTTTTTTTAAAAATTGCAAAACGGAAAAACTTTACTCACCGAAGCTACTAAACTGTCTATCAAATAGACGAATATTCATAAGCCCGGCCGAAAGTCGTTCACGCAAAAAAACGTTCTTCAGCGAAACCAGACTTTGGACGGACTAGAGGAAAAAACCCCTAAGCCAATACATTTTGTACTATCACCACTATGCAGTAATCCAACGGTAGGAACTAAAAGTCAAATCTCCCATGTAAAATTCATTATTTAAACAACACTAAATTTTACAAAAATAAGCAAAAAAAAAACAATAAAAAACTAATTAAACATTTTTGTACTAAAAATATACTTAAAATAACTCTAGAGGGCGCTGCGTATCATATTGGTGGCCCTAGCTGCCACGGTCACAAAAACCGAAGATAAAAAAATTTGCTCGTTTTTAACTCTAGAGCGGGTCATATTTTTTATTTATTTTGAAGGACGCCCCATAAGTGCAATTTAGTCCATTTTTTTATTGAACGAAATAACTGTCTAACCTTAGCAACAGGAGTGTCGAACGGGACTGATTTTGAACGAATCCCGGAATTCGAGATTTTGAAAACTGCGATCAATAAGTTATACAAATCATTAGATATTTTATTATTCACATCTAGCAGTATGAAAAATAAAGAAAACGAAAGCTATTAACTCAATATTGACTAAGTGTTACATTTTCAATCCAGTAGATAAAGAAATTAAGCGGTTAGAAGCTTTAAAATAATTCAACATTTCACTAAAAACATGTGGAAAATGGTTGTTTAGAAATGCCAAATAATTGTATGAAAAAATTAATTGTTTAGTTTTTTTTTTTTAATGAGACCTTTTTCAAAAATTATTTAAAATTATTGAAAAACCATCAGTTTTATATTTTTGATTGTTATGTTGTATGTGAAAATATGAAAATGTATTTCTCCGCTAAAAATTAGTTTATTGATTGTATATAATTTTTGAAAATCTGATATACACAGAAAAAATTGTAGGCACCAACAATGGAATTTGTAAATTCAAAAACATTTTTAAATTCAAATTTATTTTCAACAATTTTTTTAAAATGCTTGTAAATTGTAGTTTTTTATAAAACAAAAATTCAAAATTACAAAAGATTTAACAAAGGGTTTTTGTATGTACATATTTACAAATTCCCAATTGTTGGTGCTGATTTAAAAAACTTTTTTTTTTTGTATTTACAAAAATGCTTTATGACACTTGTTTAATATTACAAACAGAATTTTTTAATTTTTTTCTCTGTATTTTTCAAATTTACAAAGTGTAATATATTTTAAAATTTATTCCGCTTTCACACAAAACATAAATTATGGCTGGTTTTTATAAAAATATTAAAATAATTATACAAACTATAATTAGTGTCCGACCGTACTCAATTTTTTTGGCGGAAGCCGTAGACGAACTTCGGCCAAATTTTTAATATTCGGCCGTAGCCGAAGCTTTTTATTTTGAAATTTGAGTTTTGGTTAATTTTGACAAAGAAATTTGTTTAAAGTAAAACAAAAAGGTCGAAAAAAACATAATTTTTATTTTTAACAAAAATTATATCAAACTTGTAAAAAAAAAACAAAGTACGGTCTTAGTTTACTTCCCCTTTACATAATGGTAGCGATTCTTATTCTCACTTTCACCATTCACCTCAGTTTTTGAACATAATTTTCTCCCATATACTACAAATGTAAAATTTTTTTGTTATCCAATCGTCTTTACAATCAACAAATATTCAAAAATCAGGAATCAAAATGGGACAAATTATTAACACACGGTTAGTAATGGGATTCGAAAATTGAGGTGAATGGTGAAAGTGAGAATAGGAATCGCTACCATTGTTTTTAAATAAAACAAAACAAGTGTAAAAATATAAAGGAGAATAAAAACAAACAGCGTGTTGTATATCTACCAAAGGTATAGCCTGCATACAACGAACAAGTTTTCAATTTATTTTCGATAAATGGTGATAATCTTTAACTTCGAACTCATATGTTAGTTCTCATTTAGTGGGAAAACTAGGTTATATGAATGTTTGATGTTTTGCATGGGATTGTCACTTCTTTCAAAACGTGTTCTGATGATGGGAACCTAGAAAATTCCCGAAATAGATCTATCAACACATTCCTGAAAGTGGTCAATTAATAAATTTGAAAACTAGATTATTTGTTAGGACAATATCCTAATAAAGAAATATAGAGTATGGCCTCGAACTTGAATAATTTTCAATAAAGGTCGAAAAAACATAATTTTAATTTTTTAACAAAAATTATATCAAACTTGTAAAACAAAAAATATTTAAACATGAGTAAATCTGAACAAAAGTTAATTTAGATTTTTTTATTATTTTAACGACACCTTTTGAAAAAAAAAAAATAAGAATGTTTGAAAGCTTTATTTTTACTACAATGTATAAAGAGTTTCTTCAAATGTTCGGTGTTCGGACAAAATTTGGCAGAACGCCGAACTTGGGCGAATACTTGGTCGGACACTAATTATAATGTGATCGCACACCCAGTTCAAAAGTGACTCAACTCAAAATTTTAATTTTTCGGTTTTATATGCTTAAACTATGATTGTTTAAAATATGCTTGCAATATATTTGTTTATCTATAAAAAAATATCAGTGTATTTTGTTGTTGGTAACTGTTGCTAAAAAACAGTTATGTCTTTCTTTAGGTATAAATTGGTATAAAGTTGCAAATATTTTTTTTCGATTTCTGAAAAATGAAAAATTTTGAGTTGTCACTTTTGTACTAGGTGTGCGATATGTTAATTTAAAAAAAATTATCAAAGTTCACGATATTTTCCAAAAAAAAAAAAAAAATCGGTTTAAATAAAATATTTGTTTGTTTTTGAATAAATATTTGTTCACAAATTAAAAAAAAAAATGTTTTTAAAAATGTTCAAACCGTCTACGATTTATATTATCTCAAAGCTTCAACTATGTTATGTGAAAATATTTCCATTAACCATTGTTATGAATGTCAAATTTATGTTTTTTACACAAAATAAATAAATTTTTGTTAGAAAAGTTGGAATTTTATAACACTTTGTCTATGTACAGTAAAATTTGTGAAAAAACTCGTAATAATTGTCAAATGAACGACACAGTTCAGGAAACGCAGATCCGTTACAAGTCAAAGCAAAAAAGAACAATTGAACGATTTAAACGAACTAGTTAACAGATTCGAATTGAACGATAATGACCGAGTCACCAAAATGAACTAATTATCCCAACTCTAGTTGAAACAGTTTTAAGATGTCTCTTATTTCTCAAGGTTTTATAAATTGAGAGGAACGAGGGACATGGTTAGGTTAAGTTTCACGTTGAAACCTTTTCACCAAAAGAATTGATGGGCATTTAAGTCGAAAAATTAAAAAAAAAAATCATTTTTTGCTCATAATTTTTAACTTTCAGATCAAAACCAATACAAAAAAAAAAAATCACTAGCCTTGGGAGATACATTCGCCAAAAAAAAAAGGAATTTCTATATTGCTGCTTGGTGAAAAGTTGTATGGTAGTTTACAAGTAAAACCAAAACAACATTTAAAAAATGGTGTAATTTTATAAAATTTTAGGTATAGCGAAGTTAATGTCATTCAGGTCCGTAGCCATTTGAAAGGCGCATCACTTAGCTTTAAATGATATGTATTTTGTTTCGATTTGATTACAAATATTGAATAGTCAAAGAATTTCAAAATCCAAACTTTGGAGGTCCATAACTCGGGAACCGGGTGTTGCCGACAAAAAAAAATGTGTTATTGAGCATTTAGAAGTTCTATTGATCGTGAACACTTGAAACTAATAGGAGTTATGCCCGTAAACTAGATTTTAGCCAATAATTGCACTGAAATGATCAAATTTTTATGGTAAAGAAAAAAAAAATTAAAAAAAATTGGGTATAATGACCTTGCACCCTAAAAAAAATAAATTGTAGTTCGTTTTATAAATCCCCCGTCGCATTTGCACACACAAACACACCCAGACAAAAATGTAGGTTATGTAACCATTGAGAAAACAATTTCTTAATTTCATCATTTTTACAATTTGGAAAACCTTTTAAATCAAATGCATTAATTAAATTATACCTCAGCCCATATTCTCACATCTTTTGCAAATTTTCGTAAAAAAAAAAAAGATATATGAAAGTTTCTTCTAGCACTTTCCTTCTTTCATAACTTTTCTGGGAAACATTTTCACATTTTTTTTTTTTGTTTAATTAATTTTCCATACCTTCTAGTGGCTGGTGGGGGGCTTGCTGAACGTCCACGTCTAACCATTCTGTATTTGTTTTTAATTAACTGTGTATTTAAGCAATTTATAGGAAATAATTTTTAATATTTAGAATTTGTAAAATTGCACTTGTATTCTTCACTTCTGTTCGCTTGAATTTTTTTTAATTTTCTGTTTGCTACTCGTTGTTTGTCAAAGAGTTTTATATAAATTTCGAAATACGAGAAAAATCGAATGACTGTCAAAATCTTCGAATGTCATCTGTAGTTTTGTTTATGGTGTAACAACGGCTTTATTAATTACAGTATTGTTGGATTCACCTCGAAAAGCAACCCTGTGTAGTAGCAAATAGAAGACTCATAACGGATTTTGTTTGACTTTTCAAATAGGAATTTACAATAATTTGACAATTCGTATCATCAATACTGAGAAATAATAGATATGGATGGATAGCTTGTGAATTTGTCACCAAACCCTGGACAGAACGTACCGGAAGAAGCCATCCTTGTCCGACTAGCTCACGGACGACAGGGGGGGTATGACCCGCTACTTCCGGTCGAGGGGCCGAACAATAAAATTTATACAAAAACTACATAAAACTAAACTCAAAAAAACACAACTCAAAATCAACAACAAAACAAAATTAACCGCAAAAATATCACTTAAAAATTTAAATTACTTTATGTCCCTAACACAAAAAAAACTATATTTACTAACAAAACGGACTGAAAAAAAATTACAATAAATTGAACTACAATACAAAAAAAACCGAGGACAAAAGATGTAAGATGTCCCCCCTAGCTTGCCCACCCTACCATGGTAATCTACACTTAACATTTACAGGATTACCCCACAAACACTGCACTAGTCACTTTAACACATACTTACGTTAACACACCAATTTTTAATCTTTAGCCGCACATTTTTCCTAACTATTCATCCAAATGAAAACATGTATTTAATTTGAATTTTTTCTGTTTAATAAACAAAATTAATACAAAATTTTTATTTCGATTAAAAACTTATTTTCTACCAAAAATTAGATGAAGTAAGTATATATAAAAAAACTAATTTATCATAAAAACTTAATAAAACAATTAACAAAAATAAAACAATCTCCCAAAAATACACCTACACAGTATCCAACCCAATTAGGGGTTACACAATAACAAAAACTAATACCTAACTTGAGAGAGCTCTCTAAAGCAGTTTCACGGGTCACACAAAAAAAAAATACCCACACTAAATTTAAACACGACACTTCCGATGTAGTTCTGGGCTCACACTAATTTCACTCACTACATTAACTAACACTAAAATTATACTAAACGTTTATCCTATTTTTTTTTATATTTTAAACGCACTAACTAATTTTTTTTTTTTTTAATTCGTGGGGTTAATACCCAGATACACAATTGATTTCTTTAAATCTTATGTTAATTGTTTTTTTTTTTTTTTGTTTTAGACAAAAAATAAAATTTTTTTTTTTTTGTAAGAAATTATTAGCTTCTTTTTTTTCTTTTAATTTTCAAAAACACACGATTTTTTTTTTGTTCTACCGGAACGGACTCACCAATGACTTTTTTTTTCTTATTCAGTTTTAGCCTTTGGCCGTTCTAAGATGGCCGTTGATTTGAAGCTGGCAGGAACACGGCACAGTTTTGTGGATTTATCCAGTTTTTATATCCAAAACAAAGTTATCGGGATAACTTTCCAAAACGTTGTGGACTACAGTCCCAGGGATCACAGGAGCCTTTTGGTCTTCCTGGTATTTCCCAATAACAAGACTGTAGCCCAACTTTCCAATAAAAATGAATTACTCGTCCCGGGTATTTTTAAAACAATGGTGAATCTGTTTGGATAAATCCATAAAAAAAAATTGATCCAAACAATAACAAAAAAATTCACTATCTTTTCTAAACTTACCTACGGCTTGGTAGTATGCAAAAAAAAACAAAACAAAAATAAACTGTATCACTTCACTGAAGTAAGTTACACGGCACTTTACTTCCTCTCTTTACGGACGTTGCTTTCGTAATGATAATTTAAATTTTTCACTAGTACCACCAAGCCGTAGTTCAAAACAAATGTCCACAAAACCGCCATTTCCGTTCTGTCCTCTTCTTTTCAACGCCCACTTAAACATTGGCAATATCCCTCCCACTCTAACTATTTAAATTAAAAAACAAACAAAAATACGCGGGCACCCACGCTTCGTTAATTTTGTTTCAAATAATTGCCATTTCTTTCATTCTATTTACATTTAAATTATTGTTCTACTTCATGGAAACAGCTGATTGGCTTGTATGTGAGTTAACAACCTTTTTTTTTTTTTTAAAGAAATGAACAACAACATAACAACACCCGCTACAAATCTTTCGATTTTCTAAGCCTGTCGTCCGAAAAGTGAAAAGAGCGGTACCTTTAGCGATTCAGAAGCCCAACGTAGGCAAACGCCCACACCCTGAGAACTGAAGTACCATGCTCACCGACATGAACAGCCGGGCACTACATTCCCAAATCAATTCAAGACCTGAGAACCCTAAAATCGTTGACCAAATATAATTTCTCAGATCTGGCATCCCCAAATCTTTTAAGTATCTAACAACCTAAACTTGGCAGCACTTTTAATTTCATTCACAATAGTTAACAAAATCAATCTGGCATCATCGTTGCTATCAATTCATTGACAACGCTCTTTAATACTATTTCCGGAAAAAATATAATACAACGCGTGTAGTGAGTTATAAAAAAAAATTATTAATGAAAAAATAAAGAAGTGAAACGAAAATAAAATAGTGAATATTAAAAAAAAACAGTGAATATGACAAAAATTTAGTGATTACTAAAAAACAAGTGAATATTAAAAAAAATAAAAAAACTAAGTGAAACAATTTATAAAATAAAATT